>JAJIRX010001045.1:0-14776 GCA_023853785.1 Psilocybe azurescens | reverse complement strand
ATAGCAGTGTCTACTGGCTATTTAAGTGTTTTGAGTATCTACAAATATAGTACAAATGAGTCCAAGTATGAGTCAAGCATAGGATGAGTTGCGACAGTGCCATTGATGTGAGTCAGAATGTGAGTTAAAACAAGAAGTGAGTCATAGTAGAATGAGTCAAATATATGATCACATGATATTGTCCATCATGTGATAAGAAGGTCTTTATATATGAAAAGTGGAAAGAAAAGAAAAAGCAAAAGCAAAATAAAGTGTCCGTAACAAGATCAGTAAGATTGTAATATACATATAGGATGTATGCCAGTCAACTGGGACTTTAATCCAGAGAAATATGGATACCCATGGTCTGTCATTATAATATATGGTGTACTTTACAGTGCCCCCATATTCCGTTGGACTCCAACGGACTTTCACCGGACCCAGCCAATTCCGATGAATCTGGCTGGACAGTCCATTGGGCGTCCAACGGATTCCGTTGGACTTGAAAAATTCGGTACCAGTCCAGTCAGAGTCCGGCCAAATTCCGGTCAAATTCTGGTCAAGTCACTTCAAGACAGAAAACAGGTGGACTGGCGGACTGTCCAGTCCGTTGGACTTCCAATGGACTTCCACCGGACTCTCAGCACTTAATTAGACCAGATCCAAGAGTGCTCTGTCCAGTGGAGTCCAGTGGATATCCACTGGATGTCCACTGGACTCCACTGGACTGTTATTGGTTTAATTGCAGACTTTATTGAAGAAATCCAATTACCATATCCAGAGAGGTTTTCAACTGCTATCTACCATAGTCTACATATACATGTTATATCTTTATATGCCATTTATTTAGCCTAGTCATCATCATCATTGCCATCTGCTTCCAGCTGATCAGTGACTGTCACTCCTCTTTTTTAGCTTGTCGTTGGAGAACCTTCCTTGTGTGATAAGAAAGCATGGTATGTATAAACCAGTTATAGTTTTGAGGTGTCATTCTCTTGAGAATGGAGTCAAAACCACCAAGCCATGCATTGAGTTGCTCACAGGCCTATTTCAGTTATACTATCAGTACATAAATAATTACAATGACTAGAAAGAATTTTACCTGAGTATTAAATGCCCGTTTTTGATATGTGGTCCCATCAGAAGCTGTTGCTGTTATGACTAAATTTGGAGCTGACCCATCTGTGGGAGCTGGATTACACCAAGTTCGACAAAGAATATCTGTTTTGCGATGATTCTGGTAATGATAACTGTCAACTATAAATCGTGTTGTTTGTGACCATTCATCCCAGTGACCTTGTGCAGCAATATGTTTAAGCACTGTACATGCTTTGTCAATGCAGATATAGTCAGGCGTGATTCCTTTGTTGGATAAACTTTGTTTATAAAAGCCAGGATATTTGGATCTGACTCTGATCTTGCAAATTTTGCCCATGCCTCAACAACACCACATGGGAAACAGATTGTTTCAACACAATAAAAGTTGCAGGACCAAAATAGTGTTTTATTTTTTAAGTTCTGCAGGTGGCTGGTCATGTGGCTGATATTCATGCTCATGTTTTGGATTCCACTCTAAATTTTCTTGCTGACGGTTCAACATTCTCTTTGAGCCTGATAACCCTTCAGCAGAGTGATCAAGCTTGTATTTATTCCAAACATTTTGATGAGCTTCACAAGCCATGGTAGAAGGAATTGAAGTGCCTGTACAATCTCTAACACGGCATCGATTGCCAAATTCATGTTCATGCACTTGACAAAAGGCACCTCCTCGGTAATTTGCTAAATCAGATGTGCAACCATCATATGCACAATGCTAGATAATAATGTTAAATCTTACTATTATGGATCAGAATTTAAAAAAATACCTTTGTGCCATTAACCATTCCATCAATTACCCGCATTGTTACATTCTGCATCTGAACTGAGTTCTGAGCAGCAGGATTATTAGAACCTGATTGCACTACTGTAGATGCTACCACAGGGTCAACACCAAGAACAGCAGAAGAGTCATTAGGGGTTGAAATTATATCTGATGTTGCTCGGTAGGGTTGGGAGCACTCAGCACAGGCATGACCCTTTGCTGGCTGAATGAGACCCTCATGACCCAAAACAGTAAAGGCTTCTTCTGTCACTTCATCTATTGACGCCACATCTCGGATAATAAAATCTATTCCAGACATCTCAGAAGCTTGCCGGATAGATTCATGTACAAAAGCAGCCTGAACTTGGCGACGGGAAAGTGTGACACAGTCAGTGCCATAGGTGTCATTGAAAAAATTGGCCCAACCAGATGTAGATGCATGGAGATGATATATTCCACTCAATACTGCTGCTGAAAACTTGCGATCTACCCAAAGGTTCCGTCCAACCTTAAGATAAACTGCAGAGTTCAGAAAGAATTGCATAGCTTCTGTATTATCTGTTGCAGGTGTACGTTCATGATCTGCATAATAAATAGTCTTGCAGTTACTGCAAAATCCAGAGAGCAACTGGACATTCTGAAATACATCTATGCCTTTGATTAAAGTCACAGTTGGAATATCCCGAGGTCGGGTATTTTGTGTTAAAGAACACCGATTGCAATCTGATGTTAAACAGACAGATGAGTTTGGGCAAATAAGAAGGGCTGGTTGGATAGAATTATGTGATGTACGTTGCAAGGTACCTGTGAATTTCTGTCTTTGATTATATGGGTAGAGGCCCAAAACTTGTGAAAATTTGCTCAGTTTCACTGACAAAAGTGTAACATCTTGATTCCTGGTGGTTGCAGTCTCAATCAAAGATAATTCAGACTCTGAGAATAGAGTAACTGCATTATCAGGCCCAAGTTTTGCAATAATTGCACGGGCCAAACATTTAATCCATGATGTTGCCCTACATCCTGCATCCTGTTTAAAATGCAAAGAGAGTAGCTCTGTGTTGTTGGTCATGGACAGTAAAACTGTGATAACAGTTGGAAGTGATATTTTCTGACCAAAATTGTCGATGATAAAGTCACTGAAGTCTTTGAAAACCATGTCAGGAAAAGGAGCAGACTGGGTGCTTGCCATGACATGTGGAATCAACAGTAACACCAAGAATGCCAGAGATAACTGTGATCTCAATGCAGTACAAGCAAGCAGATAAATCAGGGTCCCCAAATTGCTGAAAAGACCATCCAGACAAAAACAGAGCAACAGTGGTGATAGAATTTCGATACTACAAGTACAAAAAAACACATGAGATATGAGAGGGTGGTGATACATTTGGGCAAGCTTCCATGGTCAGTATACTTACTACTTGCGCCCAGAATTTCCTGCTTTAGCAGAGGTTGACTTCTTGACTGCTGCTCCCTTCTTAGATGATGTCATCTGCTTGGATGTGCTGGCTGCTGGCATGCTTGCAGGTTCAGATGCCACTTTCATCACTGCTTTCTTTGTCTTCTTCAGCAAACCTCCCTTTGCACCCATGTGATCAACTCTGGGAAATGATAAGTCTTGAGGTTGGAACCCCACAATTCCACATCACTGAGGCGGTCTGGGTCATCCTGAAGCCATTTCTGCATTTCTGGATGCTTGTTTAAGAGCGGAAAGGTCTTGGACCAAGAGTCATGCCAGCTGGATCTGCCAACAAATAGACGCTGAATATCTGTTCCACTAGGCTTTCGTAGTATGACTGGCCAAGTTCCATCCTTCCAAAGTTGGGCAAATCTGGCCTCAGTCTCGAGGAAGCAAAGATAGCGGGCATAGTTTTCCTGGAGTGTCCCAGCATTACCAGTACGGTACATCTCAGGAGGGACATCGAGTGCATTGGCCATCTGAATTTGCTCAGTGGTCAAGGCCATCTTGACTGGGCCATGAGACTGGACCAGAGCAACAGGTGCAACAAACTGACTTGCGTTGGCAACTACAAGCCCTGCATTTGTAGATAACATGCCAGCAGCTGAGAGGCTAATGACACTGGATGAGGCAGTTGGCAAACTGAAGTTGCTCTGTGGGTAATGTCATTAAAATCAATATTTGGATAAGAAAATAAAGGTAAACATACCAAAAGAACATGAAGGACTGGCTTGTCATTTTCTACTTGCCAGGTAATTTCTTCGTCTCCATCAGCTGAGGTAATCTCCTCAAATGGGCCCAAAAGATCCCAGACAATGTTATGAACAAATATAATATATTCTTTGAGAATGTAAGCATAGATTTACCAATTAAGATAAATATGACATACCGGAGTTCTTGATGGTAGGCAATTTCTTGGCCAGAGCCTCAAAAGAGGCTTAGACATGTGATAGATGGGCATAATCCTTTGAAAATTTGGAGGTGTCTGGGTTGGCACAACAAAGGCAGGGTTTTCACTTGAAATGAAGATCATGACCTGGCCTTTCTGAGGCAAAGCGGGCAGCTTGGCCACAGGATCATCACCAAACTCATAGGTATTCCCTATAGCGTTACCACGTGCAAAACCACCTCAAAGCAAAAGTTTTAATTAAAATAAATTAATATAGTGATAAACATACCAATAATTTTGCTGGCACCTTGGAGCTGGTCAAGACTGACATGCAGGGCTAAAATTGACAGATAAATAAGGAAATCAATTTTGACTTATATCAGTTTACTCACCCTCAGGTTCTGTCTCCTCAATTGTATTTGCCATTGCAGCAGTTGAAATCCGAGCAGCAGGAAGAGCATCAACTCCATGCATTTCCACATCACTGGAAACTTGTCCATCCTTGCTCTCAATCTCGCTTTCACCTGAATCTTTGCCCTTAACCTCAACCTCATGCTCATGCTCAACCTCGTCCTTACTCTCACTCTCACCCTCACCCTCACCCTCACCCTCACCCTCACCCTTGCCCTCAGCCACAGCCTGCTCCAAACCTTCTCCATCCTTGCTGCTATCCTCTCCACTACCACTTTCAGCCTGAGCTTCACCCTGGATCTGACCATCATCTCCACTGTCACTTCCACTCTCAGTCTCATTCTCACCATCACTGATAGCTCTGGCTTTACCCTTGCTCTTGTCTTTCTCATTCACCTTATCTGGCTCCTCCTCCGCATCCTCACTCTCCACCTCTTCTTCCTGAACTTCCAGAGACAAGCTGACGGTGAAAGAGCTTTCGGACAGTAGTGTCCTCAGTCCTGAATGACATGGGAATAAACTGATAAATAATTAAAAATGATATCACAATGAAAAATTCCTACAGAGTGAGATTGGCAGCTACAGAAGATGCTAGAATTGCCTCTTTAACAGGCTTAGGAGGTGGAGCCTTTGCAACCCCGCTATCCTTAAGAACACTCTCCGTCCTAGATGAAATTGATAAGTAACTAAAAATAATAAAATAGGAAATATTCTTACAGAGTAAGATGTCCTGTTGCTTTTTCAGCTGCAGCCTTGGCAGGTTTGCCACTAGATTTCCTAATAATAAGAATATATTTGAGTACACAGCTATATTAATTTAGAAAACAAAAAGAAGTAGAAAAATGCATGGATTAGGCCATACTGGCAGACCTCTACAGGTCATGACGTATAGAGACACCCATAGACATGAGATCATAATCCATGCATTTACCAGTTGAAAAATACATACACATTCCCCTTTTTTGCTGCACGTTTCCTGTCAACAAATTTATTTTAGCAGCAAATTCAGGAATATTTTATTTTTCTTACTTGTTTTGCTTGACTGGCTTGCCCTTGATACCAACAGATTCACCTTCACCAATCACACCATCAGTCTCCTCTTCTTCATCCCCAACAGCAACCTTCTTGGCAGGTGGTGCAGCAGAGGCATCAACAGCAGATGCAGCCCTGGCCCGCTTTCTGGTGCTTCTACGAGTCTTGGGAGGGGAGTTAGGGACAGTAGCAGTGTTCTTGGAAGCTTTGGGAGGCATAGTAAGGAGGCTAGGTCACTAGGATGAGCTTAGATGGTGGTGGATGAAGGAAGAGATAACAGATCATGCAACTTGTCAAGTTGGGCAGACATTACATAAGCCCTTTCTCACCGGAAACTGCTGTTCTCAAAAATATTCTAAGTCCAACCTGACGAAAATTTCTGTTTTATGCTAAACCAGACATTCTGAGAGCTTGAAAATAGTAGATAACAAAGCTAACTACAACATGTATGTATAGGAAAGTAACTACACTACGAAATTGGACAGGGTGGGTGTGAAACAGAGGGCAATGGCACTACAAAAGGGGATGGGGTGGGTGTGGTATGCAAAGCGGAAGGCAACAGCACTACATAAGGGGACAGGGTGGATGTAGTATATAAAACAGAAGGCAATGGCACTACATAAGGGGACAGGGTGGGTGTAGTACGCAAAACAGAAGGCAATGGCACTATGAAATGGGACAGGATGGGTGGGACATGCAAAACTGAGGGCAATGGCACTGTCAAAGGGCATGGGGTGGCTGCCGCATGTGAAATGGGGGCAGGTGACGATCCGAAGGGGATGGGATGGGTACTGTATGCGAAACGGAGGGTGACGGCCGTCCAAGAGGGCACGGTGCGCTGTCGCATGCGAAACGGCGGGGGATGACGATCCAAAGGGGGCAGGGACGGGTGCTGTATGCGAAACGGAGGGCACGGGATGCTGTCGCATGCGAAACGGCGGGGATGACGATCCAAAGGGGCAGGGACGGGTGCCGTATGCGAAACGGAGGGCACGGGATGCTGTCGCATGCAAAACGGGAGGGTGACGATCCGATGGGGAAGGGACGGGTATCGCATGCGAAACGGAGGGCGACGGCCATCCGAGAGGGCACGGTACGCTGTTGCATGCAAAATGGCGGGGGATGACGATCCGAAGGGGGCAGGGACGGGCACCATATGCGAACGGAGGGCGGCCGTCCGAGAGGGCACGGTGCGCTGTCGCATGCAAAACGGCGGGGGTGATGATCCGAAGGGGGCAGGGATGGGTACCGTATGCGAAACGGAGGGTGACGGCCGTCCGAGAGGGCACGGTGCGCTGTCGCATGCAAAAACGGCGGGGGATGACGATCCGAAGGGGCAAGGACAGGTACCGTATCGCGAAACGGAGGGCGACGGCCATCCGAGAGGGCACGTGTACGCTGTCGCATGCAAAATGGCGGGGGATGACGATCCGAAGGGGGCAGGGACGGGTACCCGTATGCTAAACGGAGGGCGGCCGTCCGAGAGGGCACGGTGAGCTGTCGCATGAGAAACAGGGGGATGGCACTGTGAAACGAGGGTCAGTGAATGCAGAACGTAAAGAGGAGAGGGGGCTCACGGGCAGCGCTGGCTCGACTCAGCAAGGTATGGGATCCCAAAAGCATGCGTGCTGGGCGCTGTTGGTGAATCGGCAGGCGACGGGCATTCGAAAGCGTGGGCGCTGGGCGCCGCTCACGTATTGGCGAAGTGTTCGCGAGCCCCATGCAGGTCCGCTGGGGGAAACCTACTGGGTAATCCGTTAGCGGCCGACTCGTTCTGACAGGGGCGGATGACTTACCGGTGGGGCCCACCACACTCGTTCCTTGCCGTGAACAGCCGCCTACGCAATGAGGGGGAGGGGAAAGGTGGGTGGTGGTGGGGGAAAAGATGAAGGGTGGGAAGAAATTAATCCGTGCCACAGGTTCACAAACATTTGAGTCATGTGACTTTGAATGTGTCACATCGGACTGCTCACCCTGCAGACTGAACAAAATACAGAATTCTGTTGATAAGGACCATATACACTCAGAAAAATATATCAGTCTATTGACTCTATACTCTCTACTGTGTTCTATGTGTGATAACTCTTTCATTGATCTAAGTTTTATTTTTCTATTAATATTTTCTTTTTATTAATACTAATATGAACAACCCTCTGCTTGCTGTCCGTTGGAATTCGTTGGACTTCCGTTGGACTTCCATTGGACTTCCATTGGACTTCCATTGGACTTCTGTTGGACTTCCATTGGACTTCTGTTGGTCTTGTCTGTTGGAATTCCAATGGTCATGTCCAGTGGGATTCCGATGGACTTCCGTTGGTCCTGTCTGGTCATTTCCGTTGGACTTTGACTGCTGGTTTGGCATTATTCCAGTGGACAGTCCACCCAGACAGTCCGTTGGACTTGTAGTCCAGTCGGACATTCACCGGAATCTCACCGGAATCTCACCGGAAAATTTCAGCAGTCCTAGACCAGAAAAATTGTCATTCTGAATATAGAAAGTCCGACGGAGTCCGACCGGAGTCCTGACCAAAAATGGGGGGCTGTGTAAAGACCTCAATATATGCAAGTATGAGATCATGAAAGCTCACTAACATGATATACAAACTGTGCATTCCAAGAGTCTGAGAAGTATTGAGTTCTTTACCATCCCCCACACATTCTATATAGACTCTAGTAGATTCCAAAAGCAATCAGTTTGATTATGATAACCCTACAGATGATGCTGGCATCACAAATAATATGGGAGAGCATTATGGATACTGAACACAATTTGACAGGGACAGTCAAACTATAGGAGGGGGTAACATTACAAACATCTTATACTTCTTTACCTTTTGTTTTGTTTTGTTTTCATTTTCTTACAGTAGCTCAAACTTTTGTCCCAATGATAAGCCATTTTGTTTGTTTTATCATTTAATCAATTCTGTTTCATATAACGTGATTTAGTGGTCAGATTTTAAGTATTAGTGTCTAGTATTTACAATAAAAATTTCAGAATTTTATCTCCAGCCATTACTGAGTTATAAACCAATTTATCCAAAAACACAAAACATTGGGACAAATTTTTGAGCTACTGTATGGTTTGCAGACATTTATTCATCTTCATTCCTAGTTTTCTTTGTTTCATGATCACCACTGCTTTTGATTCTTTATGCAGAAGTTCATATCTTTCATTCAGTTCTTTGTGCATTGCTATCACACCTCCTTATTTGTAGCAGACTACACCTTTATTCATTATTCAATATCTGTAGTATAAAAGCATGTACTCTATCTACATTGAAAAAGTCTTATGTAGATTCCTGCATTGTTCTTTCAGTTTATTATAGGTTTTGTTTTTGTTTTGTGCACAGCAGAGCAGTTGTCTGGTGTCATCAGCATTAGCTGAAGTTGAGACACATTGCAGTCAGTTGTGTGTTCTAAAATTAGCACACACTAACTACATGTGATACAATTAAAAACTTAGCAAAGTACTCTAGAGGCCTTGTGGAGTGCAATACAGATCCTCATGCATCATAGATTGTCAGAACAAATCAGCTTGGCCCTTATTGAATGAGTCTGATCGCAGTATAGAGCAAGGTAGCTTTAGCTGTCTTGGCGACATAAAGGAAAATGAGGACTACCAAGCAAGCCTTTATATTCCAGAGACAATAATGAATGTAATTTCACAATGCACATGCATCTAGTTGAGCAGATCAGAGTATATGAACATGGAGAGTATTCTCAACCAATAGGATAAATGGAATAATGCATGGCCTGACATGAAGTTGACTCATAATAAGAGTTTGACAGGAGCTGAGCTGATAAACAAATTGAATAACACAGCATAAACAGACAAACCCATTGTCAGCTGGGTTCTAGACAAATACTGAAGACATTTTACTGTCAAAATCATGGTCTGTATGCCTAAGAGAACAACAGCTGAAGAGTGCCAATGCTAGCTGGTCACAAAATGACTACATAGATTATTTATTAGTGACTCAATTGGTGGAAGAAAGGCTTATAGTTTGTGAAAAATGTGGCTCAGGGGTTTGTAACAGTAGGGACGCTTCATGGTAGCGTGTTACGACAAGTCTTTTTCTTTTCCCTTTCTCTTTTCTTTTCTTTTCTTTTCCTTTTCTTTGTCATCCTTCACATCATTGATACAGCATCATCTGCTCTGATGAACTTTGTTTTCTATCATTCTACGAAACTCCATCATATCTCTGATGGACTTTCACTTCCATCTTTTATGATACATCTTTTGATGAACGTTTGATCTGTTTCCTTTCACTTCCATCTTTTATGATACATCTTTCGATGAACAATTGATCTGTTTTCTCTATTCTTATATACATCTGCTGATGAACATTCAAACTCGTTTCAACTTGCTGTACAGTTCATAGTATTTATACTAGGAAGGATCCATTGTATTCTTTAGCTAGTTCTTGAGAATCTAATCTCCTCTTACTCGACACCGCTTGAACTCGCTGTTCTTGACTACTTGACTGTCGGCTTTATCCATGCACGTGAATATAATCTTGAAGTCGTAACAAAAGAACTAGCTCATCTAGGAATCTCGCCCGCTCCCCAGCAGACGAGACCTCTGAAACCTGAAACGAAACACGGCACCACCCAGCAATTCCCGCTACTGACAGCTCAGAAGAAGGAACCCCAACACGAAATTGGCAGACACTGAACCTGTCCAGACAAAGCTCTGAAGATATCAACCTAGGCAACGAAGACCTATCGAACTTGCTATACGGCTTATTATCAACCCTGGCAATAGACCAAGAAGAACAACAAGACACAGACATGGTTGAAACAAATGGAAAGAAAGAAATCTCGATCAAAAAACCCATTGTATTCGATGGAGACCGAACAAAGTCCAAGTCTTTATACAAGACTGCTATCTTTACATGGACATAAACGAAGACATCTATAACACCGACAAGAAGAAAATTGCCTTGATCTTATCATTCTGCATGGAAGGAGGAGCAAAACTATGGAAAGAACAGTGCTTAACCTCAAGGACGAGAGGAATCAGTCCCAATCAAACCATCAAATGGGACACCCTCAGCACATTCTTTGAAAATTCCATGACACATTCACCCCGGTGGACGAAACCAGATCAGCCATGAATGACATAAAACGACTTAGGCAAAAACCCAACGAAAGAGTGGAAGACATCATCAACAAGTTCAAATTGTTGGTAGGACAAGCCAATCTAGGAACAGAAACGGAATCAGACCACGCCCACCTCATTGGATTATTCCAAAAACGCATCACACCTCAGCTTGCCGACAGGATCCTGTACTCAGAAGACCTTCCAAGGACGATCCAAGGCTGGTACAAAAAGCAACAACATTTGACACCAACTATAGACTGGCCAAGGTCTTTAGAGAAGAACCAGAAGAACGTAGGAGGGCACCACGATGGAACAACTTCCCAAGAAACAACAGGAACTACGACCCAAACAGGATGGACGTAAGCGCTATGACAGCTGAAGAACGAGCCAAATTAATCAGGAAAGGTGCCTGTTTCAGGTGCAAACAACGAGGACATCTATCCAGAGATTGTCCACAGAAAGGACCAACAAACCAGAACAGAACCCAAGGACAACCCAGCAAGAAGTGGACCCCAAAGGAACTCCATGCCCATATCAGGAGCCTGAACAAGGATGAAAAGACGAACTCGCAGACCTCATGGTTAAAACAGGATTTGAAGAGAAAGAAGAAAAGGATTTTTAAAGTGGAGAAACAGGACGATGTCTGTCTCTCCTTATCTGAAGATACAATCTGTACTTACAGCAACAATCGAGAATAAAACTATGCTTTTACCAGTTTCATTCCCCACCAAGAAACAGAATGGCTCACAAATCGTCGAAACCTCTGCGCTCTTAGACTCAGGAGCAGGAGGGAAATTAATTGACCAGAACTATGCACAAAAACTTGGACTCAGAACCCAACCCTTGGAAAAACTGATCCGGGTTTATAACGTAGACGGAACCCCAAACAAGAAAGGAACCATCTCGTCATTTGTAGACCTGGACCTAAAGGTTGGAAACCGGAACCATCGGGAACAATTACTGGTCTCTGGGCTAGGAAAACAGAAAATTATTTTAGGATTCTCTGGCTACAGGAAAAGAATCCAGGAATCAACTGGCGGAACAGACAGATAACTTGGAAACCACGTCAAGGGCCTACGATAAATCAAACCACCATTGAAGAAGAAACGGATGAACAAACACCAACAATCGAGACTACCCACCCATTGGAGGAATTCAAATCGTTAGTCATCCGATATATTGGGGATGCAAACGAAGACGAAATAAAAGAAACTTGGCTTAACACCAAAATCACGACCTCACAGACGCTGGCCCAACAATATGAACCAGAGAAACCGACAAGACCTCTCCAAGAAATCGTTCCCCCAGAATATCAATCATATAAGGACCTTTTCGATAAACAAGCGGCAGACCGATTCCCAGAACCAAGACCATGGGACCATAAAATTGAGTTAAAAGAAGGATTCATACCAAAGAAATTCAAGGCATACAATATCACACCGGCAGAACAAACAGAACTGGACACCTGGACAAAGGAACAATTGGACAAAGGATACATTCGACCCTCAGAATCACCTATGGCATCTCCCTTCTTCTTTTGTATTAAAAAAAGATGGAAAGCTTAGACCTTGTCAAGACTACAGGTATCTGAATGACAGGACGATCAAGAACGCTTACCCACTACCACGGATTACGGAACTTATGGACAAATTGAAAGGTGCAAAATTCTTCACCAAACTAGATATCTGATGGGGCTACAACAACATCAGGGTAAAAGAAGGTGATCAATGGAAAGCAGCATTCAAAACCAACCAAGGACTTTTTCAAACCAACTGTAATGTTCTTTGGCATGTGCAATTCCCCAGCAACCTTCCAATCCATGATGGACTCAATCTTCGAAGACATGATATCACAATGCTTCATAATCATCTATATGGACAACATTCTAATCTTTGCGAAAGATCGAGGGGAATTGGAAAATACACCAAAATGGTTCTACAACGACTCCGAGAAAACGATCTCTATCTCAAACCAGAAAAATGCTCTTTTGCTCAAGGAAAAGTGGAATATCTCGGAATGATTGTTGAAGCAGGAAAAATCTCTATGGATCCAACAAAACTCAAAGGAATTCAAGACTGGCCAGCACCTACTACTCTCAAACAAGTCCGATCGTTCCTGGGCTTTGGGAACTTCTACCAAAAATTCATCCAGAAATTCTCTGAAGTAGCTCGACCTCTAAATGAACTCCTGAAGAAAGACAAAGGATTTCTATGGAATGACACAACTCAAGCTGCCTTTGATGAACTGAAGAAACGATTCACGGAAGAACCGGTACTCTTGATGCCCGACCCTGCCAAACCATTTCAAATCGAATCTGACGCTTCAAAATATGCCTCCGGAGCAGTCCTTACTCAACTGGACGGAAATGGCGAAAGACACCCATGCACATTTATATCAAGAACATTCTCTCCAACCGAAAGAAACTACGAAATCTACGACAGGGAATTACTGGGAATAATCAGATCATTACAGGAATGGAGACACTACATCCAAGGATCAGAACACACGACTACGGTATATTCAGATCACAAGAATTTGACATATTTCAGATTGGCCCAAAATCTAAACCGACGACAGGCGCGCTGGTCTCTGTATGTCTCAGAATTCAATCTGAAGTTGGTACATCTACCTGGAAACAAAATGATTCAATCCGATACCCTTTCAAGATGCCCCCGATTTCACCCCAGAAGAAGACCACGACAATGAAAACATCACCTTACTTCCAGAAAAGCTTTTCATCGACTTAATCAAGCGCCGAGTTACAGGAAAGAATTGCCAATGCGAACGAACTGGACCACAAACGCAGCAGAAGCAATGAAAACCCTATTAGAAGGAGGACCACCAAATGCACGACACGACCTCAGAGAATGGAAAACAGAGAACGTGAACGGAAAAACTATCTTATACTACCAAGGATGAGCCTACATTCCAAAAGATCAAACCCTACGGAAAGACATAGTCAAATCATATCACAACCCTATCTCAGCCGGACACCCTGGAGAATTAGAAACATTCAATTCGGTAAAACAACACTACTGGTGGCCAGGATTACGATCATTTGTCAAGCAATACGTAAAAGGATGTGCCGCCTGCCAACAGTTCAAAATAAATCGACATCCCTCTAACCCATCATTCATACCGATACCTGGACCAAAGTCAGCCCGACCCTTTGCAGACAGTGCTATGGACTTCCTTACAGACCTTCCACCGATCCTGGACAAGCAAGGAGAAGTTGAATTTGATGTGATTCTAAGCATCACCGATCACGGGAACACAAAGGACTTATCCTTATTCCATGCCGAATGAAAGGACTGGATGCTGAAAAGACTGGCAAACTCTTACTGGACAATCTCTACAAAGGTTTGGACTACCAGACAGCCTCACATCAGATCGAGACCCCAGATTTGCCGCTGAATCATTCAAAGAGCTAATGAAACTCCTTGGAGTAAAATCGAAATTTTCAACTGCTTATCACCCTCAAACGGACGGAACAACAGAACGATATAACCAAGAGATCGAAGCCTATCTATCCATATACTGCTCGTCTCACCCAGAAGACTGGCACGAACGACTTGGGACCCCTTGAATTCACTCACAATAACCGAAGACATGCGGACAGACAGAGAACACCATTCGAATTAATTCTCGGATACTCCCCATCGCAATTCCCACCGCATTCGAACACACCAAGTTTCCTTCAGTAGAAGAAAGACTGAAGTATCTTCAAAAGGATCGAGAAGAAGCCCTAGCAGCCCACGAACTAGCCCGGACAAGGATGGCTGAAAGGAAAAACTCAAACTTCACACCGTTCATCCAAGGACAAAGAGTTTGGCTAGAAGCGACAAATTTACAGGCAATTATCACAAGAAAATGGCACCAAAACGAAGGACCCTTCAAGATCAAAGAAGTCTTAGGACCCCTAACTTATCGACTGGAACTCCCCAAAGGATGGCTCATTCACGATGTATTCCATGCGACACTTCTTAATCCATACCACAGACCGAAACACATGGACCCAATTTCATTCGACCGCCACCAGAGATA
>JAJIRX010001044.1:0-28922 GCA_023853785.1 Psilocybe azurescens | reverse complement strand
TGTTACGACAAGTCTTTTTCTTTTCCCTTTCTCTTTTCTTTTCTTTTCTTTCCTTTTTGTCATCCTACATCATTGATACAGCATCATCTGCTCTGATGAACTTTGTTTTCTATCATTCTACGAAACTCCATCATATCTCTGATGGACTTTCACTTCCATCTTTTATGATACATCTTTTGATGAACGTTTGATCTGTCTACTTCCATCTTTTATGATACATCTTTCGATGAACAATTGATCTGTTTTCTATTCTTATATACATCTGCTGATGAACATTCAAACTCGTTTCAACTTGCTGTACAGTTCATAGTATTTATACTAGGAAGGATCCATTGTATTCTTTAGCTAGTTCTTGAGAATCTAACCATCCTCTTACCTGACACCGCTTGGAACTCGCTGTTCTTGACTACTTGACTGTCGGCTTTATCCATGCACGTGAATATAATCTTGAAGTCGTAACAAAGAACTAGCTCATCTACGAATCTCGCCCGCTCCCAGCAGGCGAGACCTCTGAAACCTGAAAGCGAAACACGGCACCACCGAAAGCGGAATTCCGCTACTGACAGCTCAGAAGAAGGAACCCCAACACAAAAATTGGCAGACACTGAACCTGTCCAGACAAAGCTCTGAAGATATCAACCTAGGCAACAGACCTATCAACTTGCTATACGACTTATTATCAACCCTGGCGATAGACCAAGAAGAACAACAAGACACAGACATGGTTGAAACAAACGGAAAGAAAGAAATCTCGATCAACAAACCCATTGTATTCGATGGAGACAGACAAAGTCCAAGTCTTTCATACAAGACTGCTCTTTACATGGACATAAACGAAGACATCTATAACACAGACAAGAAGAAAATTGCCTTGATCTTATCATTCTGCATGGAAGGAGGAGCAAAACTATGGAAAGAACAGTACTTAACCTCAAGGACGAAGTCAGTCCCAATCAAACCATCGAATGGGACACCCTCAGCACATTCTTTGAAAAATTCCATGACACATTCACCCAGTGGATGAAACCAGATCAGCCATGAATGACATAAAACGACTTAGGCAAAAACCCAACGAAGAGTGGAAGACATCATCAACAAGTTCAAATTGTTGGTAGGACAAGCCAATCTAGGAACAGAAACGGAATCAGACCATGCCCACCTCATTGGATTATTCCAAAAGCGCATCACACCTCAGCTTGACAGGATCCTGTACTCAGAAGACCTTCCAAGGACGATCCAAGGCTGGTACACAAAAGCAACAACATTTGACACCAACTATAGACTGGCCAAGGTCTTTAGAGAAGAACCAGAAGAAGCGTAGGAGGGCACCACGATGGAACAACTTCCCAAGAAACAACAGGAACTACGACCCAAACGGGATGGGCGTAAGCGCTATGACAGCTGAAGAACGAGCCAAATTAATCAGGAAGGTGCCTGTTTCAGGTGCAAACAACGAGGACATCTATCCAGAGATTGTCCACAGAAAGGACCAACAAACCAGAACAGAACCCAAGGACAACCCAGCAAGAAGTGGACCCCAAAGGAACTCCATGCCCATATCAGGAGCCTGAACAAGGATGAAAAGAGCGAACTTGCAGACCTCATGGTTAAAACAGGATTTGAAGAGAAAGAAGAAAAGGATTTTTAAGTGGAGAAACAGGGCGATGTCTGTCTCTCCTTATCTGAAAGATACAATCTGTACTTACAGCAACAATCGAGAATAAAACTATGCTTTTACCAGTTTCATTCCCCACCAAAAACAGAATGGCTCACAAATCGTGAAACCTCTGCTCTTAGACTCAGGAGCAGGAGGAAATTAATTGACCAGAACTATGCACAAAAACTTGGACTCAGAACCCAACCCTTGGAAAAACTGATCCGGGTTTATAACGTAGACGGAACCCCAAACAAGAAAGGAACCATCTCGTCATTTGTAGACCTGGACCTAAAGGTTGGAAACCCGGAACCATCGGGAACAATTACTGGTCTCTGGGCTAGGAAAACAGAAAATTATTTTAGGATTCTCTTGGCTACAGGAAAAGAATCCAGGAATCAACTGGCGGAACGGACAGATAACTTGGAAACCACGTCAAGGGCCTACGATAAATCAAACCACCATTGAAGAAGAAACGGATGAACAAACACCAACAATCGAGACTACCCACCCATTGGAGGAATTCAAATCGTTAGTCATCCGATATATTGGGGATGCAAACAGTAGAAATAAGAAACTTGGCTTAACACCAAAATCACGACCTCACAGGCTGGCCCAACAATATGAACCAGAGAAACCGACAAGACCTCTCCAGAAATCGTTCCCCAGAATATCAATCATATAAGGACCTTTTAGAGTAAACAAGCGGCAGACCGATTCCCAGAACCAAGACCATGGGACCATAAAATTGAGTTAAAAGAAGGATTCATACCAAAGAAATTCAAGGCATACAATATCACACCGGCAGAACAAACAGAACTGGACACCTGGACAAAGGAACAATTGGACAAAGGATACATTCGACCCTCAGAATCACCTATGGCATCTCCCTTCTTCTTTGTATTAAAAAAAAGATGGAAAGCTTAGACCTTGTCAAGACTACAGGTATCTGAATGACAGGACGATCAAGAACGCTTACCCACTACCACGGATTACGGAACTTATGGACAAATTGAAAGGTGCAAAATTCTTCACCAAACTAGATATCCGATGGGGCTACAACAACATCAGGGGTAAAAGAAGGTGATCAATGGAAAGCAGCATTCAAAACCAACCAAGGACTTTTCAAACCAACTGTAATGTTCTTTGGCATGTGCAATTCCCCAGCAACCTTCCAATCCATGATGGACTCAATCTTCGAAGACATGATATCACAATGCTTCATAATCATCTATATGGACAACATTCTAATCTTTGCGAAAGATCGAGGGGAATTGGAAAATACACCAAAATGGTTCTACAACGACTCCGAGAAAACGATCTCTATCTCAAACCAGAAAAATGCTCTTTTGCTCAAGGAAAAGTGGAATATCTCGGAATGATTGTTGAAGCAGGAAAAATCTCTATGGATCCAACAAAACTCAAAGGAATTCAAGACTGGCCAGCACCTACTACTCTCAAACAAGTCCGATCGTTCCTGGGCTTTGGGAACTTCTACCAAAAATTCATCCAGAAATTCTCTGAAGTAGCTCGACCTCTAAATGAACTCCTGAAGAAAGACAAAGGATTTCTATGGAATGACACAACTCAAGCTGCCTTTGATGAACTGAAGAAACGATTCACGGAAGAACCGGTACTCTTGATGCCCGACCCTGCCAAACCATTTCAAATCGAATCTGACGCTTCAAAATATGCCTCCGGAGCAGTCCTTACTCAACTGGACGGAAATGGCGAAAGACACCCATGCACATTTATATCAAGAACATTCTCTCCAACTGAAAGAAACTACGAAATCTACGACAGGGAATTACTGGGAATAATCAGATCATTACAGGAATGGAGACACTACATCCAAGGATCAGAACACACGACTACGGTATATTCAGATCACAAGAATTTGACATATTTCAGATTGGCCCAAAATCTAAACCGACGACAGGCGCGCTGGTCTCTGTATGTCTCAGAATTCAATCTGAAGTTGGTACATCTACCTGGAAACAAAATGATTCAATCCGATACCCTTTCAAGATGCCCCGATTTCACCCCAGAAGAAGACCACGACAATGAAAACATCACCTTACTTCCAGAAAAGCTTTTCATCGACTTAATCAGCGCCCGAGTTACAGGAAAGAATTGCCAATGCGAACGAACTGGACCACAACGCAGCAGAAGCAATGAAAACCCTATTAGAAGGAGGACCACCAAATGCACGACCACGACCTCAGAGAATGGAAAACAGAGAACGTGAACGGAAAAACTATCTTATACTACCAAGGATGAGCCTACATTCCAAAGATCAAACCCTACGGAAAGACATAGTCAAATCATATCACAACCCTATCTCAGCCGGACACCCTGGAGAATTAGAAACATTCAATTCGGTAAAACAACACTACTGGTGGCCAGGATTATGATCATTTGTCAAGCAATACGTAAAAGGATGTGCCGCCTGCCAACAGTTCAAAATAAATCGACATCCCTCTAACCCATCATTCATACTGATACCTGGACCAAAGTCAGCCCGACCCTTTGCAGACAGTGCTATGGACTTCCTTACAGACCTTCCACCAATCCTGGACAAGCAAGGAGAAGTTGAATTTGATGTGATTCTAAGCATCACCGATCACGGGAACACAAAAGGACTTATCCTTATTCCATGCCGAATGAAAGGACTGGATGCCGAAAAGACTGGCAAACTCTTACTGGACAATCTCTACAAAGGTTTGGACTACCAGACAGCCTCACATCAGATCGAGACCCCAGATTTGCCGCTGAATCATTCAAAGAGCTAATGAAACTCCTTGGAGTAAAATTGAAATTTTCAACTGCTTATCACCCTCAAACGGACAGAACAACAGAACGATATAACCAAGAGATCAAAGCCTATCTATCCATATACTGCTCATCTCACCCAGAAGACTGGCACGAACGACTTGGGACCCTTGAATTCACTCACAATAACCGAAGACATGCAGACAGACAGAGAACACCATTCGAATTAATTCTCGGATACTCCCCATCGCAATTCCCACCGCATTTGAACACACCAAGTTTCCTTCAGTAGAAGAAAGACTGAAGTATCTTCAAAAGGATCGAGAAGAAGCCCTAGCAGCCCACGAACTAGCCCGGACAAGGATGGCTGAAAGGAAAAACTCAAACTTCACACCGTTCATCCAAGGACAAAGAGTTTGGCTAGAAGCGACAAATTTACAGACGAATTATCACAAGAAAATCGCACCAAAACGAGAAGGACCCTTCAAGATCAAAGAAGTCTTAGGACCCCTAACTTATCGACTGGAACTCCCCAAAGGATGGCTCATTCACGATGTATTCCATGCGACACTTCTTAATCCATACCACAGACCAAAACACATGGACCCAATTTCATTCGACCGCCACCAGAGATATTAAACGAAGAAGAACATTGGGAAATAGAGACGATTCTCAAACATCAAAAAAGAGGGAAGAGGATACCAATACTACGTCAAATGGAAGGACTATCCGATCACCCGAAGCAACGTGGGAACTGGCCGGTCTTTGAAGAAAACCGGTAACGAAATCTTACAGACTTACCGAACCACGTCACAAGCTGTAAAAAGACCACCAACTACACAAACTTTGATCATCCCTACCATCCTGATGCCTCACTTCCTCCGACACATCGCCTCTTCCTTCACTCGAAACTCTGAAATGAACCAACTCGAAACTCCCATCTTTGATACCTCTTTAACTGAACAAACCGTGAGAAGAACTTCGAGAGCGCTGCAAAGAGAAATTCTCACCAAATACAACATGACGATCAATCAGAAGGAGATGGCAAACCAGAACCATTGCCTGGCTGCTGCTAAACTGGCCCACCACCAAGCCAGATCTTTACGCCTCAAACTAAATAGAGTCAAACAAGAGCTCTATCGACGCCTTCCATTAATTGCCAAAGCGGTTAAAAAGGCCAAGTCGTTCTATCTCTGAACCATACCCCAACTACCAAAGCAACACAACATGTCTTTCATCGATACCCCTGCCGCTTCTTCCTCTTCTACGCCTGCCAACTCACATCTGAGGCAAACGACCTGCCGTGCCTCGTTACACTCAAACACTTTCAACATTTGAAGCCCTAGACCTCTTCGCCTTGACGCCGGAATCGCAAACACCACAGGTGAACCATACGGAAACTAATGAACTCGTACAAGTAATAGACTTCACTCCTTCTGAGGCATAAGGAGTGTAGTATGGGGGTAATGTTATGACAAGTCTTTTTCTTTTCCCTTTCTCTTTTCTTTTCTTTTCTTTTCCTTTTCTTTGTCATCCTTCACATCATTGATACAGCATCATCTGCTCTGATGAACTTTGTTTTCTATCATTCTACGAAACTCCATCATATCTCTGATGGACTTTCACTTCCATCTTTTATGATACATCTTTTGATGAACGTTTGATCTGTTTCCTTTCACTTCCATCTTTTATGATACATCTTTCGATGAACAATTGATCTGTTTTCTCTATTCTTATATACATCTGCTGATGAACATTCAAACTCGTTTCAACTTGCTGTACAGTTCATAGTATTTATACTAGGAAGGATCCATTGTATTCTTTAGCTAGTTCTTGAGAATCTAATCTCCTCTTACTCGACACCGCTTGAACTCGCTGTTCTTGACTACTTGACTGTCGGCTTTATCCACGCACGTGAATATAAGCTTGAAGTCGTAACATAGCGTTTTTGGGCTGTTTTCGGTTTGTTTTCATTCGTTTTTACTGCCAACTTGAAAATGTTGGTGGTAAAAACAAACAAAAACAAACCCAAAAACAACTGAAAAAGAGCTACCATGAGCATCTACTCCGGGAAATTTCAAAAAACAGATGAAAAATGAACCAGAAGCTGTTTTTTCTCACATTCGGCTCTGCAGCTTCCATTAAACTCTGCTTCGTTGAGACTTTTACCCTGGACAACTAAGTAAAGATATATTTTGCTACACTGAACTAAGTGTAATACACTCCCAATCCTCTGAGATTGAGTTTTAGAGAGTTTGTTTATTGAAGGCCACTCCGAGTAAGTCATAAAACAGTATATTAAATGTCTAGTAAATACAACAACAAAGTCAAGTAAATCATCTAAAAACTATGGCATGCAAAGATGTTCAAGGGGTAAAGAAAGTGGAAGGTGTGGTGTCAGCAGAGAGGTCTAGCTTGTAGTGCCAGCCTGGCCACTGACTATGGAGGCTGTGAGTGGGTTAAGCAGGTCCTGTGGCTGATTGCATGGCCACATCCTGCCAACTACATACTTGCAGAAAGCGGTCACAGTGGTCAAACAGCCATGAAGGGCAACAGCAATGTTGAACATGATGTCAGTGTTGGGTTGAGTTGTAGAGCTAGCACACACTCACTGGGATGTAGAATTCCCCACTCCCTAAGCTCAACACGACATGCCTAAGTGGAGGTTATAGGCATCATTTGGACCATCAATGGACTACCTTGCTTTTGTTCTAGGGTGCTGAGGTGAGGGACACAAAGCCCTGAGCCCAGTTGAAATGGATTGTGGTTGCCATCATTATGTGGCCTTGACAATGACAATGTGGGGCTGGAGCAAGACAATGAGCAGAGGTGGTGGTGGGTGACAGAAAGAGTGCAGGCAGTCAACGTGGTGGGTGAGATTTAGGTCGGAGATTGAAATACTACCTAAAAAGAGATGCAAAACAACAGAAAAATGACAGTTCTGAAAATGTGCTCTACAAAGACTTTTTCTTTTTGGGTCATTTTTGATCTGTTTTTGAGCTTGTTTTCTTTGGAAAATGAAACTAAAAAACAAGTGAAAAACAAACCAAAAACACAACTGTGAGCAACTCTAGTGATTTAATTTACTAAGGGCCCGTTCAGCTAGCAAGCTCCGTGGGGCCTAAGCGGCCAGGTCCCAGCTTTGATGGAGCTTGCATTTGGTTGGGGCGGATTCCCACGACTTATGGGGCATGTCCACACTTGGTCACATCGATTAGATTAGATTAGATAATGATAAATAGAACGAAGTTGATGATTTCCCTGTTCTTTCTCATTGCTCCCACATTCAAAATGGCTCAAGCGGATACCTCTCGTGCTTGTAACATCATAAAGCACTACACTACTCATAAAAACAAAAACAAAAAGAGCTCTCAACATCGTCTTGCTGCATTTAGTGCTGCTCTAGCTTCTGCAGTGGTTGTGACTAATGCATCTCCTTTACCCACTGCTGTACGGACCTCAATTTTGACTGGCCAAATGTGGCTAGAGGAGCTCTTTTGCTCACCTGTTCGGATGCATGAGCAACTTGGGCTATCAAGACATGTCTTCAAGGCTTTAGCAAAGGAATTGCCTGCTCATGGACTCAAAAGCAGCAAATTCATTTCAGCCCATGAGCAGCTTGCTATTTTCTTGCACTTTACACGGACTGGTGCTACCTCAAGAATGCTTCAGGAAAGATTTCAACAGAGTGGTGATACCATTAGCAAGTGAGTCCTCATGGGAATTAATTGTGTTGACTATTGTTAACTTACAGACACACTACTTTGAAGATATATTCATTATGTTACCAATATACTTGTTGGGCCATTCTACAAGAAATATGTCAAAGCTCTACCACCTAATCAAGTACCTGCCAAGATATGTGAAAATCCCAAATTTACACCATATTTTGATCAATGTCGTGGAGCAATGGATGGATCACATTTTCATGGCTGGGTTCAGGAGGAGGCCACTGTTTGGTATCACAATCAAAGGGCTACATTTCCCAGAATGTGCTAGCCGTTTGTGATTTTGATCTCAAATTCATATATCTGCTTAGTGAATGGGAAGGAAGTGCTGCTGATTCAAGAATTTTTGAATATGCATGCCGAACAGATCTTGTGTTACCTCAAGGTTGTTTTTTTGGCAGATGCAGGATTTCCCTCTGTGACATGTTATTAACACCTTATTGTGGAGTGCAATATCACCTAAAAAGAGTGGGGACATGGGAATCAGAAGTGAGTGATTTTATCATCTTATTATTTTCTGTTGTTTATATAAGTGTAGACCGCAGAATTATCAAGAACTATGTAATCTCCGTCATTCATCTGCTCGAAATGTGGTTGAACACATTTTTGGAGTCTTCAAACATGGGTTCTCACTGATGGAAGCGGCACCTGAATACTCCATGAACATGCAAGCAAAGTTTGTGCCAGCCACTGGTGCACTTTATAACTTCATCTTCACACACAATCCCAAGAGCAGACGGTCCATACCACTGGAATCATCTACATCACAAAGCTCTATTTTATCTGAAACCACTGATGAAGCACTGGAGCCAAGAACTATTACAGAAAAGAATTGGGTATTACTATTACTGTGGAAGAGCATGAAAGAGAAGGCAATAGACAGGATGCAATTGCAAAAAGTATTTGGATTGATTATCAAGAGGAATTATAAAAGACGTCAAGTACAGTGGGGATATACTAAGGGTGTTATTTATATGAGTGGGGGTTGGTAAAAAAGAGCAGAATTAAAAAGAAAAGAAATTAAGTTTACAAATTAAAGCTAGACAGAGAGTTACAAATGAATCGAACACAGCCCTCTTTACCGGAATATCAGCATATGTATCTGCAAAGATACATTCTTTGCAAATAAAACCATAATGTCAGATTCTTCATGTTCAGAATATTCACCATCTTCAAAAACAAGCTTGATAGCCTTCCTGCAACGCTGAGGAGAAGGCATATCTATGTTCATGCTCTTTGAAAGAACAGAAAGAGCATTTGCAACATCTGATATGGAATCTGCTTGAATGGCATTACGGCGACATGCTTTTTTGGTCGATGCAGACTGGGCTGGAGATGATAAATCATCATCAGAATCTGCCCGAACATGCTTGTGGCTGGGTGGGACCAAGGAAGGCTGTATCACAACTCAACTTGTAAGCATTATATATAATAATAAAATGTTAATTAAAATACCTCAGGCACATTCTCAGAGCTGATATCTATGCTGGTCTCAGAGCCTGTCTCTGCCAATGTTTGGGGCTCAGAGTGATTGTCCACAAAGGGATCATCATCACAATCACTAATGACTTCAATAGTCTGAGCAGGTGGTGGTAGTGCTTGGCCAGAATGGAAGGCCCCAGGACCAGTAGCCACAATACCATTGACAAGATACTGAACATCCTCATAGAGCACAAAAGGAGTAGTCCTCCAATGCTCAGCACCTGGATGTGCCTTTCAAAAAGAAAAAATCTAAGAAACATAGTTTAAACAAACAAAAATAAAAACCTTGATATAGTCCTTCCAAACAGAGTCAGTCACAGTAACAGTTTTTGTGCCATTATCCCAACCAAAGCCAGAGGCTGCACGGATTGCAAACACCTCCAAAAAAGTCTTTTTATCTATTAAAGTGTTAGCATTAATTCAAAGTATCAAAATCATAACATACATTGGACCAATGATCACTGCATTTAGCAGCTGATTTTGGAGCACCCAAGAAGGTTGTTTTTGTAGAGCAGCCTCTGCAAGTGTCCAGACTTGCTTCTTCCACCCGCCCCTGACTGGTTGCCAGCATTCTTCTGTGCCTTGAGAATTTTGACCAAAATAGCATCACACAGTCCATATGGACTCCACTGGACTTGCCTATATACTGAGTGTAAAAGGTAAACAGAGTCCAGTGGACTCCAGTGGATTCCACTGCACTTTAGTAGATTTATACTATACAGTGAATATGGACTAAAATAACTGTAGTCCACTGGAGTCTACTGGAGTCCACTGAACTTGACACAGTAAATAAATTCAATCTTAACATAAATTCAAATCAGTGGAATAAAGTATATTAATAACTATTTAATACATTACTACATATCTACATGCGAGGGCCAAGACAAAAGGAAGAAAAAAGATAATAAAATAAAAAATAAAAAAGGGGGAGTAGGAGCAGTACTTTACCATCGTACGTGTTGTCCGTTGGGTCATCCGTTGGGTCATCGGTACCGCGTCCGGTATCTGTCGCTGTTGCAGCTGCCATACCCGTCCTTGTCGCTGTTGCAGCTGCCGTCCGCGTCCTTGTCCTTGTCCCTGTCGTGTCCACGTCCGTCTCGTCCCTGTCGTGTCCACGTCCGTGTCCTTGTCCTTGTCCTTGTCCCTGCCGTGCCCGTCCTCGTCCCTGTCGCGAGCCGCCGTCCGCGTCCGCATCCTCGCCCTCGTCCCTGCTGTACAAATTATCCTCGTCCCTGTTGGAGGCCTCGTCCGTCCTCGTCCCTGTCGCAGCCACCGTCCACGTTCTTGTCCTTGTCGTTGTCTGCATCCTTGTCCTTGTCCTTGTCCTTGTCGCTGTCGTCCGTGTCTGTCCTCGTCCCTGTCGCAGCCGCTGTCCGTCCGTGTCCTCGTCCTCGCCCTCCCTGTCCTCTTGTCCCTGTTGTGTCCGCATCCTGGTCCACGTCCGCTCCTCGTCCACGTCAGCGTCCTTGTCCCTGTTGGCGTCCACATCCGGCCCTCGTCCCTGCCGTCCGCGTCTGTCCTTGTCCCCTGTCGCAGCCACCATCTGCGTCCTTGTCCTTGTCCTCGGTCATCAACCTCTGTTGTGTCGGGTTGGCTGTCGCCTGGCTCCGACCGACAAGGTGGTGGTGGTGGTAGTCGGAAGAAAGGTTGGGGTCGTTCATTTGATGGTTGTCGTGCTGATCAGCCGATGCCGGGCACGTGCAGCGTCACATGTGCTTGTGAAATTTGACCCCGCGGACTGAACAAAATATAAAATTGTATCCATAGGGAGACTTTTGCTCCCAAGTGTATTTAACTATTGTTTCATTTAATTGTCATTTCATAGAGTTTATTTCAATTGATTATATTCTTTTATTTTTTGCAATTAATATTAATAACTAATGATCATACTTCGGATATTGTGTTAATTATTGCATCCAGTGGACTCCACTGGACTGTGCTAATAAATATATTATTTGTTGTTGTTCAGTGAATATTTAAGCCCCAGTCCAGTGGACTCCAGTGGACTCCAGTGGACTTGACTGGACTCATAATCCACTGGACTGAGACTGGACTGAAAATTTGGCAGGAGTCCAGTGCGAGTCCAGTGGACTCCAGTGGACTGCAGTCCAGTTCCAGTCCAGTGAACTGGATAATCTGTCAGCCAGTTTGGCTGGACAGAGAGTCCACTGGAGTCCACTGGAGTCCATATGGATTGTGTGGGGAAAGGAAAGACCTCCAGACATGATATGACAATGATGCAAAGACAGAGAGGGCAATACACAAATAACACTTGGGAAATATTGCATGGTAGGTATACCAAAAGAAACAAAGGGTTCAGGGCCACATGGTCAGCAGTGCATATATTCAGTCACAATGCTTTTCATAGGACTTGGAAGTAAGGTGGGGAAGATCAGTATGACTGAGTGATGATGAGTGAGAAATGTACTCATCCAAGCCAAACAACATGTAACAAAAATGCAAATGAGGTGAAGATGTAGTTTTGAGTGTGAAGCTCTCCATGACTCTGATAATATAGAGATTTTGTGGGACCTAATCCGGAATTCAAGAATGAAAAAAATAAAAATACAAATACAAAAAAAAAATATCCAAAAATGGCACAACACTCCATTGAAATATGGGATGAAATATACTGTACACCAAACGAGAGACAAAGGTTCAGGGCCACATTGGCCTCAGCATGAAGGTACAGCCACGTGATGCATTTAAACATTAAAAATATAAAAAAGAGAAGATCAGGTAAGTGTACAGATACACAAAAGCAACAACACAACACAAGAGGTGTCAGATCCACCAATTGCAGCTGTCAGATTCAACTATGACAAAGCACAACCAGTTATTTCTGAGAGTCGGCATTCCAATGGCATGGCCCATTGCCATCAAATTTCAACCAACTCTGCCATGTCCCAACTGTGGTAACTCTAAGACACTCATTTTGAACGCAAAACAAGAGGTTTTTAAAGTTTGAAGTCACATATATGTAAGTATTGGGTCTGTAAATGCATTGTACCCAAGGAATTTCATCACAAGTTCTGCCCAAAAAGTCATGGCTGAAACAGGCTACAGCAAACCAAAGGTCAGAATCAAGGATAATGTCTCAAAGAAAGACATCAGCATTGTGCAGTAGTCTGATCTGAGAAGCAAGAAGATATCTGAATGAAGGAGTTAACAGACAAAGCAGTACTCAAGTTTTGACAAAACGAAGGTGATAAAACAGATTGATATGGGACATGTGGTACACTATGTACATCATCAGCTTGCCATGATATAAAGGATATGTTGGTGTAGACGTGATTGAAAATACACATCCGACTGTCAGGGGCAACAGGAGTCAAGAGTCAAAAGAATCTCTCATGTTTCCTGTTGATTCTGCACCAGATGCTGGACTTGCCAAAGCTTCCCACTTGAGTCTTGCCGTTTGCTTGCCTTGCTTATGTGACCATCCCTTTTTGGGGTGGGTAGTAGCCACCCTCAGCGGGAGATATGGTCGCGATTGGTGGATCTGGCACCCTCTTAACACAAGAGGTTCTCTGTTGTTCATTTGATGGGATCAAATAAGACCAATCGTCCCTCCCCCTCCGTAGACATCGCCGTCATGCTCTGACAGCATTGCTTCTAGAACATCGGGCGGCTTCCAAGGATACCACGCCTGTCCAACCTCAGCGGAACAAGCGCATCCTTCAGAAGAATTTTTCTTGAGTTCTAGGTCGAGGCATTTAGGTTCTTTCGGGCAACGCCGGACGTTGCCTGTGTAGTGGGGAGAACATGTATTAGGAGATTGGGCAGACAGTTGCATCCATCACGCGATCAGTGCATAGGCTATGTACATTATTAGGCAGTAGTGCCCTTGCACTTGTCCTGGCATAGACAGTACTACACAGCCCATACCACGTGAGTACATATCATTCCTTGCTTTTCATCAAGACTGTCTGTCTACCAGTTGGACAACTCCACTAGTGGCACGAGCCTTGGTTTCTCCTCATATATTCATTACTCATAAAAAGGTCCAAACCCTAATGTGCTAGGCTATTGGCTGTCCTCCGAGGACATTTCTATGCCAGAACATATGGTGTCACGATCCCAAGCAGTACGATCCATCATATGGCAACTACCATCTTGAAGACGAGGAGCATGATGCCAACTCACATAAAAGATTGAAAGACTTCTCACGTAATGGTCGCAAATTGGTATTGGTAAATTTCATTCTGCCGACTGCAGATCTTACATATGCCACCGCCCATCCTAATAGAAATGTACAGGTATGTGCTGGTCGCATGAAGACAATCGTTGTATTTTCAGCGTGGTACGTTCCAGTCAATGGTGACAACGAATCATCGCAAGAGTAGAACCGTTGCTACTGTACAATACACTATAGAGCCTAAATCTGCACTATTATTCAAATATATATGTATTATGATCCTACGATATTGCTTAGTAGGATGCACTATAGTCGCACACAGACTCGTCCACCATCTGATGTATCCGGATTAGGACCACCTGCATCCAAAGGACAATTCCGAGCTTAAAGCCAGCGGAGAGCCAGGGATTGGATATCAAACATTTGAGCATATCTAAGGATACTTTGAGACCCTTGTCAGTGAATGATATAAAAAATTTGATGTCTTCACCGTGTGGCCAAGATACTAGGGGCTGGTAAGTGGATCCGGAAAATGCTTCCCAAAAAATCTAAGCCTCTCGATGTCTTTGCTCTTAAGTCACAAGCTCCTGACAGGGATACAAAGAGCTTTGGATATTGACAGATCAACATCCTCACTGGTCATCAACTGGTCATTACCACAGTTCTATGAAAGAGATAGCACTTGGATTGAGTTGATTAGTGAACCCTCTTACTTATGAGAGATTCCTGAATCTATCGAGTGGGCACTTGGTGGTACTTGGCTGACAATTGGTCGGCCCACGCGATTAATTGATTGGTTGAATTTGGCAAACGCGTCGCAACTATTGTCTCGAAAACGCTACGTCAGCGCCCCTGTAATTAGAAATGAGTAGTAAGGTAGTAGGTGAGGGGTGGAGAGGTCGGCCGCGTTATCTCCAGGGCGTGAGAGGACCGATGGAGATGCTGAAGGATGATCCCGTCTTTGCATCACCATGGTACTCTACTCTACCTATTACATGTATAGACTTGTGACTAGGATAAAAATTCTATGAAATAAAAGGTGATGGGTGGGTCTTATTTTTAGAGAAATTTTCTAGGTAATGAATGGGTAAGATGAATTGTGTTGGCTGCCTACGCAGTCGGTCGTGGTACGAGTTAGAGGGAGTAAGATGAAAATGTTGGGGAACTAAAAATACGTGGTGGGCGCTCTCCTTCTCACGAGACGACATACCCGCCCTGCGGGTACTTTGAAATTAGACTCTGAATCACTACTGAGTCCTCGTTTGAACTTGGGGAAAACCTTCTGCAAACTTCTACGTTCACTACTACGTCCTACGTATGGACAAATATTTGGCCGTTGCATTTATCCAGCCATATCAACGACTACCAATTCGTCCTGATGTCCCTTAGGCAATCGTCGCTGTCCACGACTTGCGGAAAAGATGAGTATCCAGGTCACATAATAATTTTGTATCTTCTAATCGGAGAAGTACATGCACGATGATGAGATTAAGAGGAGTTGGGGTACATCAAAGTCGGCGTTCCCTAGACGTTCAACTTGTATCATTTTGATGAGGAAGGTTCTGGCGGATATTCATTATTGTACCAAGTGTCTAGTCAATATTGCTAATACTTACGTCCATAAGTATCTCTGGTAGGATTCAGAATTGGCGAGGTCATTGCCCTTCATCGTCTTGATTTGGACAGTGGCAGTAACGATTCTCGCTGAGTCTGTGCGTTCCATATTCACCAGGACATGTCTGAGACGCTTTTTGACTAACGCCCAGCTGACACGCCGAACTGAACAGGAAGTAAGCAAATAGAGATTACTCTGTAGTTGGCATTCGATATATGCGCCACTCTTATTTTCTTTTTCTGTGTATAGATCCAGAGCAGCCTTTTAATAACTGCTCATCAAGGGCTATGGTTATGCATTCTGATCCACAGAAAGCGCCAGTCCGTATATAACGGGAAGCTGTAATCTACCATGATTATGGTTTGGTGTTGATAGAAACAACATTCATCACGTCAATCTTCAAATATATCGAAGACACGCCAATGTACCCAGTGTGTCTGCCTTGAGGCTTCTGTGACGCCCCGAGGAAATCTAGAGCTCCGATAACATGCAGACTCAGGTAAGTAAGCGCTTCTACGCTCATCGTATGTACCTTGTTTTGTTCCTTTACCAAATCAGTTGGCCCAGCAGTATGTTGAAATGATATTCTCTAGACAATTAAAGTGCATATCAGGTGCCACGTTTACTGTTATATAGACACAAAGAAGTTTAAGAGCGCATAGATACGATTCCACGAGCTATATATACTTTTTTGACATCCGAGATAGTTCTTGATCGTATAGTGCGGCCGTCATGGTAAGAGTTTCTGTCAGCTGTTCTGATCTTGAAGTATGGATGTAAATAATGCACGACGATGTGGGTGAATATCTCATCGATAAAATATCCTGCTCCGCAAGCGCCCCTCCATACATAAAGGACCCCCAGACTCGCTGTGTTCCTAATCTCAGACTTCTGCCGACCGCTGTGACACTATCTTTTGTCGCTTGAGCCTGCTCAGAACCCTGGAAATGGCTTTTTCGACTTGAATGCAAACGATACTTTCGGTGCATATGTCCTTGGTACCTTTGTGTCCTCAATGTCAGCATTCTGTCTCTGTATTATACTAATGACGCGTTCAGAACATAACATATCCACAGATTATTTGGGGTAACTTGTGTTCAGGCACGGGTTCAAGCTTAAAGACTTTCCATTCTCCGTTGGACTGATTGCTTACTCAATCAGATTTATCACTACTTCAAAGCATACTCAGATGGAATCTCGCTCAAGCTGACTGTAAGGCTTCCTTTTATTTTGTCAATATCAATGGATCATAAACGGTGAATCCAGGTCATTACAGTATCGTTAGTCAGAAGTCGCTTTATAGCTTACTAACCGGCTGACCCCTCAACCAGAGGTTTCGAGATGCTGCACGTCAGCTTCAGCATTCATGCGGTATATCACTACCTCATAACGGACTATTTCAGTCCACTATCTCTTCTCCATAATGTCTGGTAAATTGTCTTTCTCACTCCGTTCTACTGTCGCTGCTCACCCTAACCCTGGCTGGCAGGTCAATCAATGTATGTTCAAACGTTCAGACTTGTCCTTCTACTACACAATCCTGACTCACACGATGTTTGTCAGATTTTGTTCGGCGTTATTGTGCTTATTATCTCTTTCTGTCTCGTGGGTGTTTCTAACGAAAGGCTATTTCAGGCAATCATTGTTCTAGTGGTGCAACTCTTCTACGCCCCTAAGAATCTATATCAGTATGTCTCTGTACCATTGTCTCGAAAGGTTCATTCGAGCTGACGTTTGAATTTCTAGTCAGCAGAAGGAAAAATGTGCTCATTCCTGTCGCTATCGTATGAACTTCGTCCATACCGCACATCTACGCTGCCAATCTCACTCTTTATTGTTTTTCCCCAGACTATCGTGGCACTGACTAACTGCAGTAAGTTACCCCTCTTCAATTTCATCTGGCGAGAAGCTCACTCAACTTAATAGCAACGAGTTGGAGTTAGTTGTTAGTTTGCCAAATGTCCGTTTTAATAAGGCTTACTATTGTCGGCTGTAGTTCTCGTAGCTGTCCTGTATGTACCTTGATCCGGCGTTCGGGGGAAGATCTTTTCTGCTTAATTTATTGGATAACTTCCGACTGCATACTCTCCTCGAGCTTCCGGGATTGCCAGAGGTGCGTCATAGAACGATATATCACTCCCCGTCCAACTGAACTATCCCATCCTATAATTCAGACTCTGGCTAAAATGACTTTGTCCACCTAGCGGTGGCAATTGATATCACCATAGCCTCCACTCTCACTTACTATCTCCATACCAGTCGTACGGGAATCAAACAGTATGTCGCCATTTCTGCCTAAAATTGAAGTATGCATTGTAGCTAATACACCTCTGCTCGACCGTAGAACCGACAGGTTGATCAACCGTTTGATGATCTATACCATACACAACGGATTATTAACGACGCAAGTTCCCCTTGTTGTTCAGTGCTTAGAGCTTTTGTTGATTTGCCCGTGTAGAGTTTTCGATATTATCACGCTGACACTGGTAAGGGATATTTCTGAACCTCATGAGGCTCAGTGAGACGCTCAACATACTCCATGACATAGATTACCACTCGTCCAAGGGACCTTCTTTTCTTAGCGTTCTCTCAAGTTCTCGCTACACGTAGGATCCCCGTTCATTAGCCTTCAGCCATCGATTCCAAAGCTAACGATGTATGACATGCACGGAAGTATACAGCAATTCTTTCCTAGCCACGCTGAACTCTCGGCGAAGGCCGGAAAAGGTGGATGCAGTAGTGTCCTCGAACACTTTGACTCTCCAGACTATCAATTTCCGAGCTGCGGCTGCTGGGGCGGTCAACAGGGATTCGACATCTTCGCTTATAGAGAGTGGGTCCCATGAGGTATTTCCTCGCACGTTTAGGGTAATTGTTTGGCAGGCTCATGAGATTGAACAGGACAAAAATAATCGACTTGTATCTGACGCAGTATAGAGAAAGAAGGGGATGGCTATTGATGGGTTCCCGTGGACGATAAATTGCATACAACTTTCTCGAATCTGGACTTTCTTACGAATTTAATGATTCAACACAGAGGACATTTCTTCGTTTCCAGCCCCTTTTCTTGCTTATGTAGCTTCTTTGTACCAATTTACGTTTTCGTTGTACTCTAAATCCAACCCATGGTAATCAACGGAAGACACTCCTGTCATCCCACCTACGCGTAAGCCCAACACCCTGGCTAAACTCAAAGAACGTCAGGTTCGTAACCCCGCTCCCCGTTTCCAAATACCACTCCCTGCGCTTCGCCCATGATGGGGACCTGGAACGCGACAACCTCCTAGCTGCACCTGCTCCAGTGCGCGATGGTGGGGTTAGCGAGGGACGTGGGGACGTTGTACCAGGCGTCGCTACACCCTGAATAGCTTGACACCAAGGCTTGGAGTCCGCTGGTGCCAGAGAGGTTGCGGATGTTGAAGCCCGTTCGGCGTTGGTCTGTTTGCATGGGGTTCAATTTGATTAGTATGTTGCGCTTTTTAATGATGCGGTGATTGTTGAGACTCTTGAGACGGGGTGAGGAAGCAAGGACAGACCTCATGGTTTCCATTGACAGACTCAGATACTACCTGGGCAACGAACAGATGTGATGACAGTAGATGCAAATTTCATGATACTAAGAAGATGAAGATGACCAGTCGGTTTGGCGTGTGGTCAAAGGCCTAGACTGTTGTGTCATCATTGAGCGACAAGTTCCGCTTTCCAGCTCACTTCCTCAAATTCTGCTAAGTTCAAGGGCTGCTGCTTTCAAAGGTTCAATATTTGTGCGTCCCCGAAAGTTCAATTTCAACGCTCTACCCATTTCCCATTTTGTATCTCCGGGCCACCTCAGATGAAAGCCTGGCGTCACCAGGCTCGCTGAGGAGTCACGCGGAGAATGAAAGGACCACAATATATCGATAGGACGACTTACTGGGCTACAGGTGTGTACGGTGCATAATATATAATGTGTCAGAGAGAAGTCGATATCGAAGGAATGGGTTGGGGATCGCGGTCACGTGTACGTAAATGTAGAAGATAAGATAATATGTAAAGGGGCTGTGGTAAGACTGGGGCGCCAGGCTTACATCAGAGCATTCTTGATTAGCAAGAACAGTTATATGCGTCTTCAGGTTGCCTTCAGGTTCAACCCTCGAATCTCGTCGGGCAGAGCTGCAGCATGTAGAGGATTTTTATGTGAATGCTCGGAAGAGTAATGGAGGCATGAGTACAAATGTCATATTGGCCTGTTCATGAGCGGGAAGGTGTCATGCCACATGACGAAAATGTTGCCATTATGCTGATTCTGGTGTAGGGAATCTGTATGTTGACTTCTTTGTCCTGTTTTTGCCTTTGCTAATACTTCCACGCTATCAGTAGCATCGGTGTCTCCTTCCTCGCATCCCTCTCCCTCTCCCTCTCCATATAATTGGGCCCAGGAACCGAACCCAAAACCAAGGTTCAATAAATGCGTCTCCTGAAGGCATTTCTTGACAAGCCGAACCTCTTGAACAAGGCACAGACTTGAATGCTGTGTTCATGGAGAGGTAAACCGCACAGAGGGGCTCAGAAGAGACATGACGGTGTTGATCAATATTGAGGGACATTGAAGCTGAGTTTCTGAGCGAGGACTGCTAATGGATCCAGAGGACGGAACCGCGGATAATCGAAATGGAATGGCGAAAGGACTATCTCGGGATGTTCAGGCCCCTGGTGCCACAATCCCAACCATAGCTTAAACCTGAACGTTATTAGTACACCTAATACCTCTTCTACCTGTGGCGTTCAGATCCACGCAAACCGTCTTCCTCACTCACGCTGACTCCTCCCCAGACCCGTACGGCACTCTCACCATCTTCTGCAATCTCACGCCAGAATTCGGACATGAACTGCTTGCGTTGTACGAGCATGCACATTCTTTCATTGGATCCCAGGAGGTTTTCCTACCTCTGACCACAATCTTGGCCTTGACCACGATCTTTATGATCTTCTCCGTATCTTCCAAGCTCATGAATGTGCATGAAGAACTACTGGCTGAATGTAATCAGCACTCGGCCAGCGTTCCACCGCGGTCATATTCTGTAGACTGTGTCACGGACGTAATGAGAACGTTTGTCCTCCCCGTCCATCTTCTCTGTCCACGTTGGCATCTGTTCTTTCCATCCTTCACAAATCTGGAATGCTCACGAATAACACCTATCTACCCAACAGGCACTGACAGTGACACCATCCGCCACGATACACTGGGCAAATGGGTATGCAAGTGGCCGACCGTTTGTGGATACGTTCGTGGAGGACAGCATGCAGCTAGACATGCGCATGGATTGGGTCCTGTTGCAGGAGGATCCAGCGGAGGATCCAACCAACAGGTTGTTGAAGGGGTAGGGGTGTGTCCATTGTATGCGTGCGTGCGCTGGGGAGCGGGTAAGTAGGTAATTCATACTACCAGCAGGATGTATTTGGAGATGGCCTTCGCGGTGTAGTTGAGCTTTGCATGAGCCGCAAGGACAGGGAAGTAGAGCAAGGTTTGAATGGAAAGTGCGGAATGAGGACTGTGTGGGACTTGCTTCTGTCGATTTGCCTCTGTTTGGACCACTTGACAATTGAGTTCATGATTGGTACGCATTCACAACTGCAGATCTAGAAGGATGTATAGGATGAACAGGAGTTGGGACGCCCGGAGAAGGAAACATCCAGTAGCGGAACAGATACTATTGGAATTCTGTTTTGTGACGATGACCTAGCACAGATGCGGCTTCTTTGAACAGAATGTTGAGCATCCTAAGAGCAAGCCTTTATTCATTTTCCGGATCGCCTCGCTGAGCGCACGACATTATCATGTCTAACTCTCAAATATTTGCAGGTATTGACGTAGTTTCATCAATCCAGGTTCCCTGACGAAGCGGCAGACTTCGTATTGTGATTATTATTTGGAGCAGTAAATGCAAAAAGTATAAAAACTACTAATATGCGAGTAAAGCGAGGAAAAATTCCAGAAAACAAGTGTGGGATTCTACCTGTGAGTATGCAGTGCTGCACGAGTACGTATCACGATCAAACCGTTTTAAAAAAAAAAAGAAAACCCCACCCTCGCCCGCCACCTCACATTACGCTGCCTCACACCCACCCGCGTCTCTATCCCTATCCTCGCGATCCCCTCCTCGCCACCTCACTTCACCCTACCCACTCCTAAAGCGCTTCCAACCATAACCCACCCAACATACTCCCTAACATAACAGCCGGTGTTAACACACAATAGCTCCAAAAAATAGTCCAACCAATGAGCCGCTCGTCAACGCGCTATTATGCTCCAGCGCATATTGCAGCGGGTTGTCATCAGGGTGACGATGAGCGAGAGCAGGACGAGACTGCTTAGAGTGGGAAGGCTAAGAATGCATTTATCGAGAGGAAAAGCGTGTGCAGGGGGTGCAGAACGTATATGTGGATGGGGTGGGGAGTGAGGAGAGGTGCATGGCAAATGAGAAAGGAAGGTGTAATGTGCGGGCGCTGTGTTCAAGGTTGGCGGAAGCGGTGCCATTGAGGTTTAAATGATTTTATCTTGATCCTCCTCACTATCACTCGTCTCCCTGTCCCTAGCATTCACACCTGCCCCTCTCCCACCCGCCACCCCTACCACCAGAGCCAGAAGCAGTGGAAGCACCGACACCGACACCCCACGCAAGCCAATCCGCACGGCTTTCATTCCGACGATCCGGAAACGAGTTGGAGAACGTCGTATCGCGCCTATTGCGTGTTGCTGTCCTGGCATCAGGAACTCCAGATATGGGGTGACGGACGGTGCAGAAGATATCGGCGACCGCGTAAAATGGCCTTTCAATTTCTTCTGACGCCAACGAATGGGAATTGGCGAGCATCGAGCTCGACACATGCGTCTTTAAATCGTGCTCGCTGTCCTTTTCCCCATCGGTAACGTATACAAGGAGCAGCATGCGCTCCTGTCCCGGTCGGTGTTGAGTTCAAGCATGGAGGCCTATAGGTTGTGGATGAGGTTGCGGGTGGTGCGAGGGGCTTACACCGTGGCTGTACCGAGCCTGCGGCTTCATAGAAGAGAGGGAGGGTTAGTGGATGTATGCGAGTAAGGATCATGATGCGGCGCAGAAGGGATGTGGAAAGTAAGGGGACGACGAGAGGGGCAGGGAAGAGCTAGGTTATGGGTACATGCTGCAAGAATAAGAGAAAGCCACATACCACCATCCAAAGTATGCTGTACATCATCAAATCACGTCAACACGCCGGCCGAAAATCGCATTCTCGTTATCGTCCGAGCCCCATACGAGGTCAGGGATGGAGACGACTAGGCTCTGCATCAGCGCGATGGTAATATGTTGGAGTTGATGAACATCGCTGCGAGCATTATGAAGCTCCTGTATGAGTGTGGATGTGTGAGCTGGGGTCAATTAAGTGCAGAGGGGTGAGAGAGATGATGGCAAGTTAAGTAGGGTATGGTGGGGAGTATACAAAGTACTTGTGAATGAGAAAGGGATGAAAGCAGGAAACGGCGGGACGAAACGCGAAAAGAAACACGAATTGTGGAAAGTTATAACGAACACAAGGAAAAGCAATGATGAGGTTCACATACCGCTGCGTCTTTCTCAACTCGAACGTTCATCCCAGAACCTGGCCTACGGCCATCGAGGTGCCGGTGACGACGATGAACCATGTCGGTATCACCCAGAGTCCCTTCTGTTTCTCTACCAAGTAATCGTAAGTGTCATCACAAATCATGAATTGCAAACTAAACGAAGACGTAAGCCAGCGTACCAGGCGTCAACTAAAGGCAACTTTGGAAAAGAGCAGTGCCCGTATGAAGAGCGATACGTTGGATAAGCTGATTTGCTATAATTACAGACATCAATAAGAGCGATATATAAATCATTGCCCCTAGGAGTGAACCAGAAATAATCGGAGAGTGTGTGTATCTACCTTGTGAGTCTTCTTATTCAGAATACCCTGTCTTGCTGGGATATACCCAGCAGCGCATAGGACGAAGACCTCGAAGGGCTGTAAAAATAAGGGTTCAGAATGTATGACAGAAATGACAGATAACAAAGCAGGCCATGGAACACAGTAAAATAATTCAAGGAAACAGAAGAGAAGAAGGACGCACATTAAATACAGCGAGAGGATTACTGAAGGGAGTCTCTCCACCCATCTCCTGGTTCAGATAAGTGTGGTATCCTGATCGAGAGGACGCTGGATCCTATACATGAAGGTGTACCACGCGTCGGACAACATCGTTATAGTTATACTGTTTGAATACATTGATTGGGTCGTGGTAGTGTGATTCATTTGAGTGGTACACATGAGTTCAAACTCTGATATTGTTTAAGGAAGGTCTACACGTGATCAATGGTCTCAACTGATATGCCATCGGTGCATCACTGAGCAACTGTTTTCCGTCCGTTTGTTCTCTTCCCTTCACATTCTGAAAGCTCTCCCTTTTTATTGGAGAATTGACTCTCATTGTAAAGGGCACAACCAAATGTCTACTTAAGTCCCTACTCAAGCTGGTCAGGGCTCTCAGGAAAACTTATCTGCTTCGAGCTTGCATTTAAATGTTATATAAGAGCTGCTCTGACTTGCTGGAGTCTAACATGAGGACCCACTTTCTGATGGTGAAAATCCTCCTTCTTTCAATTTCTTTTTGTTAGAAAGGATGATAAGATTACTTGTAAAATATGACCATAGTCGTATATACTAGGAATAACAATTTAACTACGATAATGAAAACGAGAAAGGTAAATATAAGACCAAGCGACAATGTAAAAACTAGAACAAAGACATTAAATAATTACCACATCAACCGCCCCTTCGATATCACCGATGTAAGATTAATTAGCCTTAACTGTACCAATCATAGCCGTGAAACACAAATTCAAGGAAAAGAAAACCTAAAATGAAGAAGTAAATTTTAATGTCGGCCGGATCTGCTATTTCTTCGGCGGAATGCACACTAGACTCGATTGTCTCCAAGCGCATCATCCCGCTAAACCCCTCTTCAATTCAGCTATCGGGTTGGCTCCGCATTGTCTGCATGAACCGAGTCATCAATGTCTGCTCCGGTGGCATTTCCACTCACGGCCTCTGCTACTCCCTTGCTGTGATCCGAACTGCAAGCCAGATATGTGAGTAATTGTAGCTGATACATCTGTGCTGTTAGGGAGGTAAGAGCAATTCTTGAGACCAGAACTGTTGGCGCCATCCCCTGATTCTAAGTTAGAAACACTGGATATCCATATCAACACCAGAAGATACATACTGAAAAAACAGTAAGAATTGTTTCTGTGTAATAGCGAGCTTCATTCATGGTAGATTCCACTGTATTGAATGACGGAACAGCAATAATGATGGCTTCTAAGAGCAGTACAAGTGAATAAGTTGCGGCTGACTCAATGATTATCACCACAATGTGGTTGAATGGTCTTTTGGATCGTGAACCATTTAATCGCTGAGGAGGTGGAATGTATTCTGTATCCAATAAGAAATGTTGTAATCACAGTGGTGCCCAGTGACATAAATGCCAAAGCACTTGCGATATTATTGCCTAGGATAGCGGTTGCTTCACTAGTTAACTGACTGGACAAGGAATCGAAGACAGTTGTTGCCACAAATAGACCTGCAATAACCTGTTGTTACTGGGGATGTTCATGCCGAACTTTCATCTGTAGGACTCACTGCATTCTGCGACTAAAAGTATCAATGGGACCACAATTGCCAGGAAAGATTGTCCCCAGACATGGTAGCATCTCCATATGTATCAAGATGTTGATGAAAATTATATGATAATCAATGATACTGACCAACCAGTAGTTCATCGGAAACAACGAACAAAGAACTCTCTAGAAAGGCACCGAGTACCCAGATCCATTGAGGACCCTCCCCACACTTCCCAAAAAAATTGATTCTCGCCTATCTCCATTTATCACAACTACCCAATCAAGGTAGTACCAATTCACAATGAAGTAGGAGAAACATATCAGATACAGCACGGAAATGGTTGTTATAACAATCCAACGATTAATACTCGCAGACTTGTTGGATACTTTAGGACATATCATTGACAAAATTGCTTTTGAAGTTGAAGGAAAGGACCCACAATAAAGGTGCATGGTGCCTCCATATACCATGGTATATATGCCTGGCACACGTAAGTTTGTGATGTTGTCATTCACAGGCGTGGAGACTCACCCATGAGAAAATTAAAAAGCATTGAGCTACTAAGATTGCTTCTAATTTCATTCTCTTGGATGTTGACTGGGATTGGAATGTCAGGTGTAGACATTGTGCTATGCTTTAGAGTTGAAGATCTTTCTCCACTGAACAACTTCTTATATAAATTCGCTGATTATGATATTGTTATCGTATGTTACTTATTGTAGCAACTCTCATGAACAGTTGCCATGCTACAAGGAATCATCCCAATACTACAATGATTTTCTTGATTCAATCATTGGACATAAGTGGTGGCTTCTCAAGTATCATTGACTCTAACTTCATTTTCTTGTACGCTCATTGGGAATGACATTTTAGGTGACTGGTGCTAGAATGAATCACCTGCCGCCACCATGATTCAAACTCAGTTCTTTCACCAGTAACTCAGGGCAGTTCATAACAGACGTTGTTGTGGAGATATGCCACATTAAACGATCAGGTAACCCGATATCTCGCCCACAATGATGTTCCATAGAAATAGTCCCATATATCGATTGTATCTAGAGCATTTCCAAGATCACTTACTTTTGCAATGTGTGACTTGTTCATTTGCATTAATCTATGTGTCTAGAAAAAAATTCAGAGTGGGCATATTATGATTAACTGAACGGATCCAGCTATCTGGAAAATATAGTGTTTGTACAGTGTCCAACAGCTTATCTTCGACTTCATATATCATCTCTGATTTAACACGTCTGGACCATTGATGTTGTGATGTTACTGTCACTGGCAGTTGTATTCACTCAGTAAAGCATTTGATCAATCAATTAATTATGCCCGAATATCTATTCTTGGTTATGTTACTCACTGACTGATTGCTATTTAATGACGTGTGATGTAGATCACTTTGTCACCTCCAGAAATACCTACTTTCTTGTTTGTGCAAAGTAAGAATGTCCGTCAATCTGAGGGTAAATAAAAATTAAACAATGATGAATTTAAAAGAGACTTGAAAGAACTGCGACGTCAAAAACTATTTTAAATTACCAGGTTACAAACTTTGCCACCGTCCAGCATTGGCCTCCTCGGCCATTCCCTGAGCAGTCCTGTTGCTCACCTTTCAATGACTTGAGTACCTCTAGTGTTGTATTAAGGCTGTGTATAATACAGATTAGGGTAAGCATTGATAGATATTTCAATGTGCAAATTGGCCTCTCCAATTAGCAAGAGCTCGAGGTAGCAAATAATGTGCCGGAGGTTCAGATGTGGACAATCGGAGCGTCAATGTGTTAGCGGTCGGCGCCAAACCCCACATTCATTCGTCCAGAAATCGTAAGGTGTTTTATCCCACACTAATGCTCATCAAACAAATACTCTTACACTATTTCAGCTTATATACCCAAACTCGACAGGATGCAAACTATCCAAACAGCCCTGCCACATTTCAAAAGGTGTTCTCATTAAGGACTCGATCCAAACTGCTAGTTAAACTTCATCTCAAAAAAGCTGGCTTAAGGCTAACGATAAACATTATTTAAGTCAAATAACCTGCAATGAAGTGCAGGAACAAATGGACAATTCAAATACAGGTAACACGGCCCTTGGGGCGCACTGCTATATACGTCGACAAATCGGACGAGGGAGTTGGGTTTGCTTATGTACCACATGGGACAGTGATCAAATGATGCACTACACGGAATTTGAATTATTTATGATCTAATGTATCACATGGCCTGAAAGAGACTCACTGAAAAGCCAATTATCTTGTGCTTGTCACGGTGTCAAGTGAGGGCCTAAAATTCTCATGTGAGGTACGGTGTCAAGTGGGCCTATCCCTGATACACCAAACACTGGCCCTGTGGGGAAATTTTTGATTTTGGCAGCCGGTTTGCAGCAAATTTGGCATGGGCTACCGCCATTCTAATGACCATTCCATGGGACATTTTCATCCCTATTTTAATACTTTTACCATGGTTGGTTTACTAATCTAGATTCAATTGTAGGAAAATTGGGGGAAGAAATAGAGCCAGAGGTCCACTGCAATTTATCCAGTTTCCTGGCATCATGGACTCCGCAATTAAGCATTGAAGAACAGTATGGCCTCCGCTTTTGCAGAATTTTAAATTACATTCAGTACATATTTTATATGCAGCTCCATTCTTTCAAGAATAAATGTTCATTCAAAAATGCGGTAAATAGGTAGTAAAATAGGTAAGAAAATTATGGTTTCCAAGCTATATGGCCTCCGCCACCAGCCATTGAAGCACAGAATGGCCTCCGATTCTGCCGAATTTTTAAATACATTCAATACATATTTCGTATGGAGGTCCAATGTGTCAAGAATAAATGTTCATTCAAAAATGCAGTAAATAGATAGTAAAATAGGTATGGAATTCATCTGTTTCACTAGCTGTATGGCCTCCACCACCAGCCATTGAAGAACAGTACGGCCTCCGCTTCTGCAGAATTTTTAAATACATTCAATACATATTTCGTATGGAGCTCCAATGTGTCAAGAATAAATGTTCATTCAAAAATGCGGTAAATAGGTAGTAAAATATGTATAAAATTCATCTGTTTCACTAGCTGTACAGCCTCCGCCACCAGCCATTGAAGAACATCACGGCCTCCGCCTCGGCAGAATTTTTAAATACATTCCACACATATTTCATATGCAGCTCCAATGTGTCAAGAATAAATGTTCATTCAAAAATGTGGTAAATAAGTAGTAAAATATGTATGGAATTCATCATTAGCTGTGCGGCCTCTGCCACCAGCCATTGAAGAACAGTACGGCCTCCGCTTCTGCCGAATTTTTAAATACATTCAATACATATTTCGTATGGAGCTCCAATGTGTCAAGAATAAATGTTCATTCAAAAATGCGGTAAATAGGTAGTAAAATATGTATGGAATTCATCTGTTTTGCTAGCTGTACGGCCTCCGCCACCAGCTATTGAAGAACAGTGCGGCCTCCGCTTCTGCCAAAATTTTCAATGCATTCAATACATATTTCGTATGGAGCTCCAATCTGTCAAGAATAAATGTTCATTCAAAAATGCGGTAAATAGGTAGTTAAATAGGTATGGAATTCATCTGTTTTCACTAGCTACACGGCCTCCGCTATCAGCCATTGAAGCACAGAATGGCCTCCGCTTCTGCAGAATTTTTAAATACATTCAATGCATATTTCATATGGAGCTCCAATGTCAAGAATAAATGTTCATTCAAAAATGCGGTAAATAGGTAGTAAAATAGGTATAAAATTCATCTGTTTCACTAGCTGTACGGCCTCCGCTATCAGCCATTGAAGCACAGAATGGCCTCCGCTTCTGCAGAATTTTTAATACATTCAATACATATTTTGTATGGAGCTCCAAT
>JAJIRX010001043.1:0-32520 GCA_023853785.1 Psilocybe azurescens | reverse complement strand
TGTAATGCTTGGTGTTGGTTCGGACTGAGACTACGCTCATAATGGCGGCTAACCCGTTAGTCACCAGTAAGGTGTAATAGAATTTTAATATTGATTCAAGCTTGTATACTAGTCACCGTAGTAATACAATTTATTGGCAAGCGATAAAGACAAGCTGGAGGATGAGTGTAATAAACAACTAGCAAAGTAGTTGTCGAAGCAATTAACTGTTCTTCACACAGGAAGATTATCAACAAATGGCTCCTAGATTTCACTCCAGGGAGTCCCGAGCTATTTTCCTACTGTTTATATACCTTTTCTACTATTGTATTCTATTGTTTATTTTATTTCTATTTATGTAGTTTTCCTTTAATGATGAAGCCACGGCGCTAACTATAATCCATGCATTTAATACTTAATCCGCTTCGTTTATCGATACTTCGATATTCTTGATTTAGTAACTTAATGTTTTACCGGATAGATCTGCTTATTCATCGCCTCGGACGCCGCTGTGCTCGGAATTCGGTTTCAGGGATGTCATGGTACTCCACACCACCCGGGAGTACAAAAATTGACTTCCGAGTAAATCTTTGGTGAGTTCAGATACTACGCCTGATGCTCCATATCCCAGTGAAAGTTCAACGGTTGCAACCCCTGTTTCCTCTGTATTTTTCCTCAATTTATCCCTGCGCCAGTATCATACCATCACCTACGCTATTATCCAGCGGTGGCACCAATTGCGCGGCAGCGCTCCTTGCCGATGCCGGGATATCGTTGTAGAGCTAGACCGGGGCGAAAAATATCCTGGTCATTTTGAACGCTATGCCCAGACCATGCGTGTTTTACTTTTTCAAATTTTCAATTGGTGTTGACAAAATTTATTTTATTTTAAGCGTGAGATGGACGAGACGCTGTCCGCTCTAGAACCCTTCGGACTGCACAAGTTTATTTCAGATCACGATGTGCCATTCCATCTCGACGTCTTAGCCAAGATCATTCACACGCCGAGCAGGGATGGGATCAACATAGCGACTTAGTTCGCATGGTCGCCGTACGATGTCGCACCAGGCGCTTCCGGAAGAGAAGTATGCAAGATGGCATGAGGACAACGTTCTGAAGTGGGCTGAGAAGCAGGAGTTACCTGGGAATGTTTGGGCATTCTGATCTATCTGAAACCACCACCGTCCTCGTTGACTGACTGACGTTGCTCTCGATCCGCCGGCTAGTAAATATGATCGATTTTGAATTAACAAATTTGTTCATTTTTTTCTTTCATGCGTTTTGAACCGTTCTGTTTTTGTGTTTTTGTTTTTGCTTCGAGAGAATTTAATTGACAAGCGCTCCAGACTCCTTTTTTAAGCTTTTTGTTTGACGTAGTGAGATTTACATGAGGGGGCTCATAGCCTTGGTGGTTCATGCCGCTATCGGAATCCATTAACTTCGGAGATGTGCAGCGGCACTGCATCGCTCTTCCATACCGAGTGAGCTGCACTTCTTTCCAGTCTCAGCGGCCGGTAAGGAATTAAGCGAAATGCCGCAAAACGCAGCTTAGATATGGCGCCGTCCAGCTCTGCAAGCTGATAGGATCCGCCTTCGTACGGTGTAATACTATCATAGGCCCAATATACCGGGGCATTGTCTTGCTGCCCACGGCTTTATCGTACTTAGAGTTGCGCACTAATACCAATGCACCCGGTTTGAATTCAAAGTTTCGAAATGAGCTTTTGTATAACTTCTTGTAGTTTTCAACGGAGGATAGGCGAGCATTGTGGACCATATTTTGACGTGTTCTAGATCTTCGGGCCGTTTTGTAACATCTTCGCCCTTATAACGATCAATTCTTCAGTGGAAAGTGGGTGGTCCAGTTCAGGCGCCATGTATGTTGCCTCCGCGATATCAAAAGGGAGCATGGGCTCTACCCCATGTGCTATATAGAAAGGGGTATAGCCTGTCGATTTTTGTACAGTGATACGTTCAGCCCAGAAAACTGCGGCTGCGGCCTCCGGCCACCTGGACATGTCGCCACCTGTCGCCTTTACTATAGCCTCTCTACGTCAAAGTGTCGCCGTTCAATGATGCCTTGAGCTTTTGAATTATAAGGTGAAATTTTAATATGTTTAATGTGATATCTGTCGCATAGGATGGATACCGCCTGGACATACGCGGAGGTCCGTTGTCGGTAACTATTTCTTCGAAAGGCCATACCGACAGATCAGCTCCCAGAAGAATGCGGTTAAGGCCTCCGCAGTTTCTCTAGTCAGCGCTTTCCATTCAGGGTATGCAGACAGTGAACACCGTGCGTGCGTCAAGTATCGAGTTCCATTTGCGGCCTTTGGCATGAACATTGTGTCAACATACAGTTTTCAAACAAGCCTGCTGGAACTGCCACTGTAGGGGGGAATCGCGGACGCTGAAGGGTCTGCCGTGTCTGGCAAATATGGCACGTCCGTACGTACCACTTGACGTCTTGATCCAGCGCAGGCCACCAGAAACGCTCTCCAATAAGGTGTTGCGAACTGTGAAAATGCCTTTATGCCCGATATGGTCGTGGCGCTTGCTTGATTAAGTCTAAGCGCTGATTCATGGGGATCACGATTTTATGTTTGAAACGCTGATCTTTCCGCCACAATTTTCCATTTCGCACAAAGAATAAAGTGGCGTCATGCACAAACTTTTTAACTGTTCTGTAGACAGGTGGCCAGGGGCTCCGCCGACTCCAGGAAGTGCCTGATATCTATTAGTTTCGCGTCCTGGGCTTTGGCACGCTCAGAACGGGGAATCACGGCCTCCGCCACTGCACAGGGGTCGGTATGCGTGATTGCGCTAACATTTAAGCACTCGATAGCGAAGCAGTTGGCACGATCGATCCAGTCTTCTGAGTCATCAGTAATGACGGGGTCCTGGGGTGATTCTTGACGTCTTGACAGACCGTCAGCAGCCGCATGGTCTTTGCCTGGAACATGTCTCAGTTTGAAATCAAAGAGCAGAATTCCCGCAATCCATCTGTTTATTGTTGCGTTTGGCTGGATATCAGGGTTATTAATCATACCCTTAATGTATTTTGCGTCGACTTCCACAACCAAATTCTTTACACCTATAATCCACATTCTGACATCTTTAAGCGCGCGGAACAGGCCGTACAGTTCTATTTTAGCCTGTGAGTACTTTTGTTCCCTTTCATTCCAAGTGATGGACCCAAAGCGCGCTGGGTACCGTTTTTGTCATTCCCCTGCTGGGATAGAATGTATCCAACAGCTTTCCACGACGAGTCAACTGCCAGCGTGACTTCATTATCTGAGGTATAATCAATAGCTCGTATGGCAGGGCACTGTTCTGCCAAATCTTTAAGCTTCTGCATGCTTTGTAAATGCTCTTTTTCAAAAATGAATTCAGCATTTTTCCTAGTCAAGTCCACCAGGGGTCGCGCGTGCTGAGCGAAGTCCTTGATGAAGACCCGTATGGTACCCATAGTGCCCAGAAAGCTTCGCACGTCCGTGATATTAGCACATGGCGGCCAGTCTTTAATTTTCTGAAGACGGGCTTCATCAGGCTCTCTGCCTTCATATGTACATTTATGCCCTACTACCACGACATTCGGCACACAAAAGTGTGACTTATGTCCCGAAAAGGTTCCCCCAGTATGCTTGATGCGCTGAATAACTCGATTAACGTTGTTAAGGTGTTCCCAGACAAACCGGCGGATGCCAGGGTTTTCTGGGATGACCTCGTAACTGCCGTCAGGGCGTTTGTAGCGTGTTGCAGGTCCCTTAACTGGCACATCATCAACAAAGGGCGCAGCCACGTCCGGAATCTCGTCCTTCAGTAAAAATGTCAAGTCTCCGTGCTGTATTTGCATGGAGTTTGTGTATCCCATAGGGATTGATGTGAGGCGCAGTGTACCCAACGGCGTTTGGAACGTGGTTAAGTCAGCGCTGATTGACGGCCAGTTCTCTCTGATCGTATCCTACGAACAGATCGAACATACCATAACATCCACGTCCACCGAACGACTCAGTGTAGGGTTCCAGCATGGGCGGTAGTGCACTGTCCTTGATGGACACTGCATTTAGTGGCTGCAGGTCATGTACCAACCGCGAACGATACTCCATCCTTCTTGGGGACACAAAAGAACTTGGACCGATACGATGAACTAGATTCTTCGTAGATTTTGGAAGCAATTTTCTGCTTTATGATAGCAACAACTTTCTCGTACATTCCAGGAGGGATCGGGATGTTCTTTAGTACCCATGGAACGTGCTCAATCGTTGGAATGACGACTGGATCAAAGTAATCAGACGAAAATTTTCCTTTCTCTGATTCATCCCATGCAAAACCCATCTCTTGGGCCTTGATCAAGTAGTGTACGAGCTTCTCTTCTTCTGGCCATAAAAATTTTCTTTGTTGACTTTCATGGCGTCTTTCCTTTCGATAGTGTACCGTATTCCAGGTGAGAAATCAGGAGGGTTTGTGGGCAGTTTCGGCATTTCTTCGAGTGGGTCGGAGGGCGTTTCCGCACCATCCGAAATTTTTCAGGCAAAGTTGTAGCCACTGGAACCACTCGATTTGCCACTTTTTTGTATCGCCAAGCATTCGACGGGCGTTAATTCACCCAGCGGTGTCTTTACTTCGTCAATTATTATTTGAAATTCGCGTAACCTCTCCTTCCTCATTTAGGTTGTTTAGACGGGTTGACCGTCTGCCCTTCTGCAGATCCGGTGCTATTCTCTTTATTCGTTTCGACTTCAATTGAGTTGAGTGCTTTTGAACCTTCCCGCACTCGGGCCTGGTTACCACTTCTAGTTTATTCCCCGTGTTCGGATCCCGTAGCACCATACGTGCGTCATTATTTGAATGATGCTTTACCATAGCCTCGGTCAGGGTAAAGAAAGGGAGTCCCAGGAGCATGTCGTAGGATGCGTTTTCGAGTACTTGTACCTGAACATAAAATGGTACATTGTTAATGACAATTTTCATGTCCTGCAACAGTCCCAGGGAGGTGTCCTTGGACTGGTTAGCGGACTCCAGGCGCACTAGATGGTCTCTTTTAATGGGAGGGTCGTACGTTCCCACATTTCACGGCTCAACCCTATAATTTGCGATCCGCTGTCTATGACGCTTCCGCGGAAGGGTGCCGTCAATCAATACTGGAATGCTTCTCAAAGATTCATAGTGATTTGCTACAATCACATCATCTAGTGTAGAAGGTAAAGCGTTGTAGAACGACGCTATTTCTGTTGTGCTTTCTTTTAGGGAGCTGGGGGTATGATTTGGCACTCGCCGAGTGACTACCAATTCTTTGAATGATTTTCGCACGTCAGGCTTAATAGCCAGCAGCTGCTTGAGTGACAGGGTCACCGCGCATTCGAGACTAGCATCGACCACCCCTTTGGCAGTTTTAACGTCTTCCGCAGGGGATACGTACTTATACTGAGGTTGGGGGTTGGATCTGGCAGTAGTTCGTCGGGTACCTGGACCTCGACTGGCATGTGCACCATTTTTGAGTTCTCGGCACATGAGTCTAGCCTTTCTTTTTGGCTTCTATCGTTGCCTGTGTCTGCTTCCGTTCTCTGTTCTCCCGACGCCCCTTTTTGGTGACGCTTCGTGTTTGTGGACGGGTGCGCAGTTGCGATCTCTTGTCCTCGGCCTTCTTCTGTGCCTGGACCGCAAGTGCTTCTAGAAGCTGCAAATTCTCGATTTCGCTGAACGGTATGTCTGTGCCTTCTTCATTGTCATCGTCCCCTTCTTCTGTCTTTGCGCATGGTTCTGGATCGCTATTCAGGTTCACATTTAATGCTGATATTTCCTGAATATTTGCTGACACAGTCGTTCCTGGCTTTGGATTTACTTTATACCAGTTATCTATTTTCTCCATTAAATTTTTCCGTCGGTGTATCGAGGGATCCGGGCGCCCGTCTGGTAACACGATCCGTTTATTATCGTCCCGTTTGCACAGGCCCTTTCCGATGTATTCCGCAACCTTGGAACAATCGCTGTGGAAATGATTCGGATTTCCACAGAATATGCAGTCCATATTGGCGTGGCTTACTATTAGGTGAGCCTTGGAATTTCTTTTTATCCGGCACTTTATTAATCATTGCGCTCATGAGTGTTAGGATCTGCGGCGCTTGTTCTTTATTCGCTGCCACAAGCTCTAACAGTTTCGTCATGTCAAACGTGTTTGGTTGTGCGGCCTGGTCCTGGGATTGAGCTGAGGCGGGTACTGGAGCCGTTGCGCCTTTCGAGTTTCCAGAGTCATCTGACTCCAGAATCTTTTCATAATGTTGGGGCGGGAGGCAATTTCCACCCCGGCTTGATACACCTTTTTTAAGCTCCATGACTTCTTGAGTGCGTGATCCGGCTCTTTGATCTGTAACCTCGCATCAATCTTTTCTTGGAAACCAGGCTGCAGTCCCCTCAAGAATAACTCTCCTTGATTATTCACCACTTTCTCGGGGTCTCGCGCCATGTAATCTGTAATACCTGTGAATTCCCTGTAGTAGGTACCGAGCTCGAATTGATCCTTAATCGGTTTCTTTGCTTGTTTTGTAATCAAGGCATTCAGATCGTCAATGGTAAATTCTTCCTCTTCCTCGGCACCAGGATACATTTCAAACAGTTCCTCTTTGAACTGTCTCCAACTTTTGGTTTTGTAGGCTGGCCTATTTTTCCACCAACCTCTCTCTTTCTTGCTCTGCACATAGCTAATAGCAGCTTCGATCGTCTGTTCATCGGTTAACTTGCATGCAGTTGCCCAATTTTCAACGTGTTTCAAGAAACGGTTTAATTTTTTCTGCGTCTCCATCAAACTTAGGAGCGTTTGTTTCCGTATCGTTGGGCATACGAAGGGTTTTTCCGGCGGTTACAACGACCGGAGCAGCGGGTGAAGGTAACTCCAAATCTAAGTTTTCATCCGGGACTCGTGCCGGTGTTCTCGGTTCGTCTAGGCTAGGCATTTGGAATAGGCGTATCGGCTGAACGTTTTCGAAACCTGTTTCTTCAAGTGATCTGTCTCCGACCGATCTTCTTCTTTGATTGGTCCAGACAGCTGGTCTCAATCTTGGTCGAAATGAGTCGTCTATTTTTGCAGAATTTCCTGACTGGTCTGACTTTCCGGTCCAAAACTGTTCTATATCTGAATCTGCCGTATCGACTTTGGGGTTCTCTTTGTCTTAGAACCTTTGGTGGCAGATATTTTTAATGCAATTAATATCAAATTCTAGAACCCCCTCGCGGTGGGCTCCAGTTGTAATGCTTGGTGTTGGTTCGGACTGAGACTATGTCTCACAGGTGGCGGCTAACTCCGTTAGTCACCAGTAAGGGTAATAGAATTTTAATATTGATTCAAGCTTGTATTACTAGTCACTGTAGTAATACAATTTATTGGCAAGCGATAAGCACAAGCTGAGGATGAGTGTAATAAACAACTAAGCAAGTAGTTGTCGAGCAATTAACTGTTCTTCACACAGGAAGATTATCAACAAATGGCTCCTAGATTTCACTGAGGAGTCCTTGAGCTATTTTCCTACTGTTTATATACCTTTTCTACTATTGTATTCTATTGTTTATTTTATTTCTATTTATGTAGTTTTCCTTTTAATGATGAAGCCACGGCGCTTAACTATAATCCATGCATTTAATACTTAATCCGTTTCGGTTTACTGATACTTGATATTCCTTGATTTAGTAACTTAATGTTTTACCGGATAGATCTGCTTATTCATCGCCCTCGGACGCTGGCTGTGCTCGGAATTCGGTTTCAGGATGTCATGGTACTCCACAGTGGCGTTGAGTTTCCAGTGATATCGCCTAATTCAGTTCGATATAAGTGTGGCTCTGATGAATAGAAAAAGGTACGTACTGAGCATTCTGGTGATCTTCTCATGAATTTGGCGTTTCATCTCATCTGCTTTCTGTTTAGAGGTGCGATAGAGATCTGAGTTAAGAATTAGAGGTTAGCTGCTATGTGACAAACGGAGTGAATCAGAAAATAGCGTACTGATTGGGTCGCACCCAGCAATTGCAAAGGCCTCCAATTTAGCGCCAACATGAGCGAGGTCCCAACCTTTGTGGATTGGAACTGCAACCTTCATATAATCCATAAGTGCTTGTGATGTGAAGTACCACTTCGGCTCCATGTGGTAGTCTGGGGTATTCCGTACAATGCAGAAAAAGGCTTCGATGCCAACGCGAACTTTAAGACCTTTCAACTATAAAATTTTTCAATAATATGAAATAAACTAAAGGAAATAAATCACTTACCAGTTGTTCAATGGTCCTGAAAGTGCTGCACACGTCCTGGACACGAGCTTTGGCAGTGGGACGTTGTCGGTGGGCATCCGAGATGGACTCAGTGTGACGAGTAACAAGCTCCTCACGTTCGGCCAAAGTAAGCTCATCGTATTCAGCCTTATACTCCTCACTATGGAGCTTGATTAAGGTAGGAACCTCGCCATCTGAAAATGAGTTAGTTGATAGAAAATAGTGCCAGATTAGCTAGTTTTCATACTTTCTCAAAGCTCATTGGCCTTTGCATGTAGGAATGCATTGTGTGTGTTGACCTTCTGGTGTTTGTGGATTAATTTGGCGCCGCCTTGGAAGAAAAGATCAAGAAAGTAGCGCTCTTTCTTGTTGAACTGACGAGCTAGTTCAGAGACTGTGTTCATTGTTGATTGCTTCCAATGTTCGACGGCATTGTCAATGTCTGCCTGACGAAGACTATTGCGTTCGGCTCTCTCCTTGCGTTGAGCGTCGGTCAGGGTGCTGCCTTTGCAACAGTGTGTCGAATTCGAGTAGGGGAAGTAAAATAGATGTCTGAGGCATTTTTCGATAGAGGAAAATGGGTGGGTAAGCTTATTTCTCTCTTTTAAAAGTCCATGAAGTATTATAAAACCAGTCAAAAAGGTATATATTTTCACAACTACGAACTAAGTTTTTTTTTTTTCAGTTAATCGGTCAATAATTAAAGTGTACCAAAAAAGGATGAAGTTCCTAAGGGCCTTGGAATACCAAATCCAGAAACCAATAATGGTTAGAGTGAGCCACTAAGAAATAAAAGAAAGACCAAAAAGAACACCAGCGGTGAAAGATTGAAGAAAAGAGGAGGCGCTAGTACCTGAAAGTATACATCGTTCTCTATAGAATATTCCAAGGCTACAGAAGAGAGGATGTACTGGTACCTGAATATGACTCTATCTCCAAAGAATATGCAGCCATTATGGCCATTAAGTCAGTTACCTTGTCTCCGTTGATTGAAATGCTTCCTAATTCATCCCTCCACATATACGGGGCCACAGTACGACGGATGAGATCTATGTGTGCGAAGGCATCATCCAGATCATTAACACGAATAAAATTTTTGTAAGAGTTATCGGAGCTAGGTTTGACTGGGCTAGGGGAGGTGTGAATATTCGGCAAGACTTTGACATGGTCTGTGCCACAGGAAAACGCAGGGAAGGAAGAGGCACCAGCGTGGCGTGATGGAGTAGCCACAAGGGAAAAGGATGAGAAAGGAGAAATCCATATATTTGGAGACCTAAGATTGCGGTGAGGACTGACCCAATCAGGGGTCTGGGGTACAGAGTGAGAGGTGACAGACATTGTAAAGGCAGGAAGAGAGGTTGAACCACTGGCATTTGTAAGACGATCAACCTGTGCCAAAAGATCCTGCTCATGTTGGCGTGACTCGGCCAAAGCCTCCTGGCATCGTCTGAGGTTTGCTTTGACAGTATCCAACTCTTTTTCAAGAGACTTTCTACTTCCACAGCTGTGGAAAGTCGGTTTCGAGATGTTAATACTGCGAAGTCATCATCGGAATCGGAATCAACGATGAGAATTGATGGACGGCCGTGGTATACAAAGGTGCTGGAGTTGGGAGGCACTGCTGGAGGTTGGGTGCCCTGCTGAGGGTACGGCAAAGGAATGATTCGGCCACCAGTAAGGGGCCAATGACGTTTTGCACATCTTTCGTAGCGCTTCGATGGTAGGAAGCCCAATGTTGATAATAAACCGTTGTACCATATCCCGAGATAGCGTCTGAGTAACGTTGCACGTCGTTCAACCTAAGAAGGTGTCCGGGAAAATATACGTCAGTCTTCACAAATTCGGACGCCTTGGAGAACCTGGACGGGTAGTTCCATCGGCGTGAATTACCAATGTGGTCCCACCAAACATACGGTCCCACATAGCAGCCTAGAAGAATCATCTTAAATGAGAAAAGTTTGGAGAGGTTCAATACTTATAACGACGTACCGAATCAAAAGTGAGTTCCTTCACGCGCTCGCGAGAGAGCGTTGCGTACATCAGTTCCATCGTTCCCGCGAGGGGAGTGTTCGGCGAAGGTCGAGGAAGTCAGGATAGAAATCGTCTTCCCGATTTCATTGCATGGAAGCGATGCAAGCCCGGGGTAAACCATGCAACGTCTGCTGTGTCAAATCGTTGGCGGAAGGACGAAAAGATAGCAGGGTTCGACGGAAACCTAAACGACGGCGAAGATCATACAACCCAACTGGATTGAACGTGAGAGACTGCCAGGCAAGAGGACGCACTCCAGCGTTGGGGGAGCACTGATGCTCTCCATCCGGGGGTGCACAAGAGAGTGAGCCTGTCATTTTGACTGCCAGCTTTTATGACCCAAGTCGAAAGGTCAGGCCGGTCAGGGACAAAACTTACGGTGTCATTCCAAAATCGTGTTTGAATTGGAAGAGATGAGATCTCACTGAGATCGGAATTATCAGAAAGGACGTGACGTTACTAAATTGGGATCGCTACAGTATCGTCGACTGCACTGGACACTAAATCCTCAATTGTATGTGTATGATTGGACTTGCAAGCCTCAAAAAATTAAACAGGTATACTATCATAGCATTTAATGATTATTGACTTTCAGCAAGGTTCTTTAAGCCCGAATATCCTACAGAAAATGATACCATCTGTATGTATGTTTTTAGGTCACCGTGATCTTTGAGCTGATTATCTTATGTCCACAGTCGTCTATAAATAAAATTTGGATACAGAATAACACTTAAAATGAAATAGCTAGACTTTCTCGATTCATTGTATTCACCTACTCACTTCATTTGACACGATAAGATCGTGCTAGTCAGACGGATATCTATACTACTTAACTGTCCCGTTGTACATTCAAACTGCCTTTAACTTGGTAGGACTATGATCATACATATACTACATCTATTAAAAGACAAATTTAGTGACTGTGAGCTTCAAACGTACTTCATTCATCTCTTTTCATTGGAGATGGCTTATTTTTGGCCAATTCCCACGACTCATATTGTCCATTGCTCAACAATCTATCAGGAAGTAGAAAAATGAAACAGTGGTACGGAATCGATTGATTTTTATCTTTAAAATAAGTCTAACTTTACTTTTTGGCCAATTTTGCGCCTATTACTTGTGCAATTCCATCTACGAGACGTAGGTGATCTAAAGAGATCTAACAGGTTTTAGCAGGAACAATGTTTTAGTTGAGAAATCTTATCAAGATAAAGGCTCAAGGTATAGTCACTCACAACATGCTTTAATTTGATTTGGAGAGGTTGAACGTCTCGATAAAGCAGGCATTGAATACTTACATATACTACAAGTTCACGTTCAACATGTTCAAGTTATTCAAACACTATGCCTTCATTCAAGCGCAACAAGTATATTCATCCATATTGTAATGAAGCTTTAACGTCGATAGGCATTGAATACAGGCTTGCATTCAGCATTAACATATTTTCGAACCGTTTCAAAAACGTCTCGATGAAGTAGGCATTACATATTTACATATACGAGTTTATGTTCGACATGTTCAAGTTATTTAAACACTATGCCTTCATTCAAGCGCAACAAGTATATTCATCCATATTGTAATGAAGCTTTAACGTACGATAGGCATTGAATACAGGCTTGCATCCAGCATTAACATATTTTCGAGCCATTTCGAGCCATTTCAACATTATGTCTTTGTTCGAACACAAAAAGTATATTCTCCAATACTATACTGAAGGTTTAACACGTAATATCTAAGTCTTATATAAATCTACGAGATATCCGCAAGAGAGACACTATCTAAGAGTGTTATGAATACATCAGTATCAACATCGAAGTCTACATTAGATGTTTCTTCGAGGACCACATCTTCAGCCTCAGTAACTATGATGTCAGTCTGTCCAAGACCCAATATGTCTATTGCCCAGGCAGGAGGTGGGACATCGATGTGCAGAGAAGGGTCACGACCTTTCCGCCGCCCAGGGAACAAAGAGCCACTGAAGCCTTCGAGCTGACTTGCTTGATGAAGGCGACTGATAATCTGTTCGTGAAGCTGACTATGATACTGCCACCGGGCAGAGATTTCGGCAGCGAGAGGAGTGTTCACTATGATGTTAGCACATACTGCCCGATAGTGGTCAATATGGTCATCGAAGAGAAAGGTGAGCAGCCGACATATTTCTACATTAAGGCGAAGAATCTCTTCTTTTGCCCGCTTGATCTGAAAATACATCACCATGGCCTCACGATTGGCCGGCTGGGCCCAATCCATCGTTCGAATGTCTTGTCGAGTATCCCGTAGTAGGTCAAAGTCGGCCAGGTTAACGGCGGCAACGACTGAGTCCCAGTTCAGTGAAGCTCGTGGCGGTACCATCAACGCAGCAGCTTCATTATAGCGTTTCAAAGCCGACTGAATAGCATCTGCTCGAGTCTTGAGAGATTTACTGATCTTTTCACGAAGCTTGTACCCTTATCGCAAATATCAGAATCAGACTTCAAGTTAAAAAATCTGAATGACATACCAACACCGCTCATGCCAAGCTTCGTCATCTCAAAAGACGTTGTACTACCAACCTCTCGAGGTCGTCGAGCGCCCGACGATATTTACGTTCGGCGAACGATGATCAGACCCTGGTCGTATTCAGGCATTGTAGGAGCCCATCTGACTGCAATGTTGTTGGCCTCCTCGTACTGAAGGACCTCTTCATGCTTCGCATTCCAGCGCTGAAAGGTGGTACGATACTGGGTCGTGATTTTCGTAATCTGGGAGCCAGTGTAGCCCTCCTTGATCATGAGACGATCACGGTCACGATACAATGCATTAGCGGCGTCGCTTTCGCCCTGAATATGGTCATAAAATATAGAAATGAAACATAGCAAAAAGAACTCACTTGTATTGATCCAGATCAAATAGAAGCTCCATATATTCCGCCTAGCGCCTGCTCTTCTGTTGGCTCTGCACGTAGACCGGCCAGGTATATACGTTCATCCTTCAGATAGTTTTCAAGTCTTCAGCACCAACCTTCAGCTTTGACGAAAGCTCGGCAAGGCGGGGTGTGTAAATCGCAATGTTTTCCAGAGCTTGACGGTAGTTCTGATAGATAAAATTTCCTGATATAATGATTAGTCAGGACAACCAGATAGACAAACTATAGACTAACCTGAAGCAGTAAGCTTGTCAAGATCATGAAAACGGAAGTGTTCGTCAATATGTTGCTGGCGGTGGTAAGGGCGTCGCCAGACGGGTAACTGAGGCCAATTCGTTGGAACGACAGAATGTTCGTTCACACTCCTCAAAATCCTCTAGCCCAACACCCTCGACATACAGAGGGTGCCACTGTACCTGACAGTATCGGTTGTGCACGTGACCATGAAACGAAGGCACGATGCCACTGAGACGCAAGGCCACCATTTTCTCACCCAGGCAACTTCTCTTCAAAGTCGTCATAAAAGCACACATAATGTCGTAGCCAAGACAGATGTCGGATCCGAAATCTTCAAGGAGGCGCTTGACAGTTGCAAGGGGATATTTCATTCTAAACTAGAAAGGTTAGTATCTCGTTCTGTCAAAAAGGGAAGGAAGGACTTACAGTTCTCCGCTACGAATCATGTCGCGAAATGACAAGTACGTGTCCATGACGGCAGACAGCCAAAAGATTCCGGCGATGGCGAATAGCGCGAACATTTTCTTTCGTGCCTCAGGGCCTGCGTTCTTCCACCGATCCACACAGGTGTTGAGACATTTTGCCAACTCGTCATGTTCCGTAACGTTGAGCCATGCAATCTCGTTGGAATTGAGATCTGAAAATTCATGAGAATCCGGAGCGGCTCCTGCAAGTAAAGGCTGTGATGGTCCCCGTTCTCTCATCAAATCTTCAGGAGGAACAGGTGGGGTGGGAATGTTGGAAGAATGGTGGGGACCTGAGGATGGCTGAAGCTGACGGTTTTGGTGGAGACTGGAATCATTGTTAGGAATAGCTTACTCATTCTGTATATGAGCTTACCTTCTTGACCTCATCCTTGAAGATGTCGACCTCATCTGGAGAAATCCAACGTGGTGATACAGATTTGCGAGTGTCAGTGCGAACCAAGCCGGCACGAAATGCACTGTCGACCAGTTTGAGGGAATTGTTACCGTCCATGGTAGCTAGGAAAGCGAAACTTCAAGGCTGGTTTGTCTTCTACCTCATAGAGGCACGGAGGGCAGATATTTTGTTTCTCAGAAGATTCGGACCATCCCAGTTCTCTTGTGATGAGGTTGTCAACAGCTCGGTTGATTTCAAGGTAACAATCGTATGCATTACTGAGCTGGTCAGCAAGATACACTTTATGAGGAACCTGATAAGATCAGTTAGAATTAAAAAGAGACATTCACAGTCAACGTACATAGTGATAATGATTCAGTGCCTTAGCGAAAGCATCTAAGCTAAAACGAGGAGATACCCGACGAAGTTGCTGGTAAAAACGCAATGTTTTGATGGAAAATCCCAATTTTGGTTGTTCAGGGGATGTCGCAATAACACCGAATTCGACAAGGGTGACAGCAGCAGACACAGCGGTGGATGAGTGAAAAAGGTACAAATTCCACGACCTATCAAGAAATGGTTAGAGCGTCTCAAAGCTGAAAATTCTAACGACCTTCTAGAGAGATGACCTCTATTCTCCACTCAATCTCGTTTCCGTTCCTAGTTGGGGGCCTTGAGATTTGAACTTGAGGAATGCATCGCAAAGGTGGGGCATTACAGATTTCCAGGCCTGAACCTGTCGCTCCACTCTATCCCGTCGTGTCCGATGGTCAGTCCGTTTCCTCAAAGACGTGATATCACTTCTACGAACTAAATGGACTGAAATTCAATAGACTTACTGCTCGGCGAGGGTATCCAGAAAAAGATCCTGCAACTGAGCCTCCCCACCTGCATGGCTCGAGAAAAAGCCTTCTTCTCCTGGCGGCGGTCGAAGGAATGCCTCCTCGTTTATGTCCACCCACGCCTGGTCGGTTAAGTCCATATCATTCTCCTGATTTGCTAACAAGTCTTCACGTTCTTGAAAGCTAAGGCCTATCAAAATCTATGGTTAAGTGTTACTGAAGAGCATGCAGATTAGTACTCACTTGCTAGTTGAACCTGGCGATCGACTTTTCTTGAGCCAGTTGTCTCGAACTCCTGTTGAGCTTGATGTGTTTCGTTGCAGGGTGCGATGATTGGTGCACTCCGAAGCTGGTGCCGCAGACGACCATTACGCCTCTGGAGAGGCCCTTGCGCTTACCCATCGAAGTACGTGCCGAGGGGAGGAGCGACGACAACACCAAGAAGAGGAGAGGTCATGGTGATGATGGTGAAAGGAGAACAGGCACAGGGATACAAGGTACGTGCCTCGCGGAACTAAGGTGGCGCTGATAGATGACAGGTGTCAGTGGCGTGATTGCGGCTGAACCTGTGAGAACACCGTACCTAAAAAAACTGACCAGTGGGAGTACATTCCCCCAGCTTCCGTAGAGGGCATCGTTGAGCACAGTGCACACAGTGCTCTGTAGAAGGTCAGAATAACTAATGTTGCTAAAATGTATTTACTTTTACTATCATTTAATCATTACAATACTATGTAGATTAATATGTTTGGAAATGGAATGCAATAGATGTATTTGATGTGTGCATAGTAATTGAAATGGGATGAAAGGCGGGGTAGAAAACTGAGCTGAACTGAAAAGAGAGGGAGGGGCGGAAGCTGACTAGCGGAACTGAAAAAGGAAGTCATCTGTTTAAGGGAACAGCGCACTTACCAGTCGGCCGAAGCGGCCGAAATGATGGCGGGGAATGGGCGGGGAACAGCATGCCGACTATTGTCTGAGTTGAACGTTGACGGGTGGCGGTTGATCGACCGGCAGCGGTACCTGACGGTGGGCAAGGTCCGAAACGTCTGACATCTAGGAAGCTCAGTCTAATCTATTATCTAGTCTAATCTATGGTAGGTTCAAGATTTTTTTATTTTTATTTTAAATTCGGGACTTAGGCAGAGGAATGGCTGCGGGTAAGGCAAACAGGGGGAGGCGATACAAACTAGGGGCGTGATTTGATCAGTTCATGTCACCTGTCATAACCAGGGGTGGGAACCTAAGGTGGTCCACCAATCTCTTGGAAATTCTGTGTGTTGATGGACCTATATTATACCTATGCAAATGTGAAAAGATTTCAGTGAAAATCGAAAATGAAAATATAATATTTAGCTTAACTTTTGAGTGTATGATGAACTCCAATGTGGCATCCTTGATAACCTGCTTGTACCTTTTTACAGCCGTTATATTGATGATAGTCAATATACTCATTGTGAGATGTTCAATAAATTTTTATTGGAAATATATCGACATTCCTGTTCCAGTAAAAATTCACAGCGAGTATAATGCTGCTTGACGTTGGTCAACCACTTTTCTTGTCTATCTACTCATTATGAGATGTTCGATAAATTTTTCTTGAAATATATCGACATCCCTGTTCCAGTAAAATTCACAGTGAGCATGACACCGCTTGATGTCTGTCAACCACTTTGCTAGTCAATGTGCTCGTTGTGAGATGTTCAATAAATTCAAGGCTGATGATCTGCCCTTGTTTATTTACTTGTACATACCTTGGAACTTTATGTTTTTCCATTGCCAATCCAATCCTGCCCTGATGAGATTCTGAACTTGGCTGTGACCAAGAAAGCAAAATGTTGATATTTTTTTGGAAATATATCGCCAATCAACATAGTCACATGGACCTCATGGGGAGGGTGAGCACAACTGTGCGCAAGTGAGTGAGCTAATGAGAAATAATGAACAAGCCAAAAAGACTTTTGCATCATGCTGCCTTGGGTCAAACAAAACAAAATGTCGATATTTTGTTTTTAGAAATATATGGCCAACTGACATAGTCATATGCAGCTTGCTGGGGAAGGCGAACACAACTGAATGCAAGTGAGTGAGCTGATGAGCAATAATGAACACAGATGTCCTTGATCTATCAGATTATGCATCATATACAGCCCTGGGCCTTTGTCACCAGCTGACATGGCCAGATGGAGCTCACAGGAGAAGCAGAGTGCAAGTGAGCGCCAAGTGAGTGAGCTGATGAGCAATATGGAGCACAGATCCCCTTGGCCTGACGTACAATGCTGATAGAATCTTAGCTCAAACCACCCTGGGCCAAGAAAAACCAAAATGTCAATATTTTTTTAGAAATATATTGCCAACTGGCATCATCATATGGAGCTCATAGGGAAAGGTGAGCACAGACATACTTGACCAGTCAGACAATGCTGACAGGCACCTGTATAAGGCCCATGGCTATGTCATACTTAGCCAACTGCCCAAAATATAAGGTGCATACATACACTGGCACCCTGCCCAATCAACCAAAGGCATAACTATTTTTGCTATATCTATCCGTGGACCTCATGGCAGGTGGCTGTGCTACAAACAAAAAAGTGAGGCCAGCTCTCCTCACACTGAATCCAGTCAAATTGTGTCATTCTGTTCCTTTCCCATCGACAAAAACTCAACAAACCTTGCCCAGCCCTTTCTCCAAGAAGAACAAAAATGTCGATATATTTTTATTTGAAATATATCACCGACTGACCGACACAGTCAGATGCAGCTAATTGAGAAGGGTGAGCACAGCTGAGTGCAAGTAAGTGAGCTGATGAGCAAAAATACACACAGGGCTCCTTGATGTATCAGACCATGCTGACAGACTTTTTAGATCAAAGAGCTCTGGGGCCAAGAAAAACACAAATGTCAATATATTTCTTTTGGAAATATATTGCCAGCAGATATGGTCAGCTGGAGCCTGTGAAAAAGATGAGCCGACTGAGCATAAGTGAGTGAGCCGATGAGCGACAATGAACACAGCTCTCCTTGATCTATCAGACCATGGTGAGAAACTTTCAGATCCTATAAAGCCCTGGGCCAAGAAAAACCAAAGTGTCGATATATTTTTTTAGAAATATATTGCCAACAGATAACATGGTCTGATGGAGTTCATGGGGTAAGCTGGGCTGGGCCCAACTGAGCTCAAGCAAGTGAGCTGATGAGACAGAAAGGATACATGCACACCGGCCAGCCAGCTTGCTTGCTCAAAGGCATAATTATGTCTTCCCATTATCCATCGTTCTGGCTCACTTTAAGTGGCTGTGCTATAAACCTAAAATGTGGGGCCGACTCTCCCAACCCTGAATCACGTTAAATTATGTTGTTTGCTTCTTTTCTCATTGAGAAAACGCAAAAAACTCACCTGGAGCCAGCAAAAGTGAAATCTGGCTGACGGGAAATTTTTCTAAAAAGGGAAAAAATCGGTCGCATGACAGAAAGGTGTCCTTGGACCGGGCCAGGATTTCAATTGTGGGCCTGAAGGCCTTCCTTGTTGAGAAACAGGTCATGCAATTTTTGTCTTGGTCTTCTCACGTTCAGAGTTATCACAGCTCGCCCCCCAAGACTTTGGTCATATATGTTTGTTTGTCGAACAAACATGGCTCTCATCTAGCATGGGCCAACTTGGGTGTCTTTTGGTTGGTCAGGTCACATGTGAGAGCGTGGGTGCCATGGCTGTGATAGAAAAAGGGACCCCTGCTCCCCCAAAATTTTTTTCTCTTCATCATCAGAGCAGCCCTGATGACAACCACCAAGAAGGTCGATAAATTTCTGTCAGAAATATATCGCCAGCCAAAAGGTGTGGGAACAAATCAACTATCGTTTTAAAATCTCAGAATATTATACAACTTATATAGATAGGCCTTTTCGATTCTCTCCAGACGGTAAAGGATTTTATCGGATATAGACAATTGTGGCAGCGGAGATGGGGATAGGCGAGTTGGCGACGATGGAGATCACGACTTTGGGCTGGTGGTGGCGACAGAGGTGGAAGTGCCAGCAACGGAAGGGTGGAATGCCGAGTGGTGGACTTGGCAAGAGCAGAGGCGGAATGGCGGCTTCTGGACTTGGAAATGGGAGAGGTGGGACGGCGGTGGTGGACTTGGCAAAGGCAGAGGAAGAATGGGTGCGGGAGGTCGATTTGGAGGTGGAGGCGACACCAATATTTTTACTCCCTCCAGCCTGAGGTCGGGAAATGAGGGTAGGATCGGCAGGGGCTGTCACCTTGGCCTTTTTGGTAGCGGCGCATCTTCTAAAGGGCGAGTGCACTTTCTCTTCGACCAATGGCATTTGTTGCAGCTGCTCCAATTATCCGGATTCTTCGTAATAACACAATCCCAACCCTTCATGACACATTTCAAGCATGGCAGAAGGTCGGTAGAATCCGTAAGCTTCCTTTGTTCAAACTCTCTACAATATAAAGACAAAAAATCAGTGATGAGTTGTGAAAAAAGGAATGGCAGCGTACTTGGAACTTCCGGGCTCAGGAGAGCCTTTTTTTTCCCTTTACCCGGGGGGATACATGGTTTGACGACAATTGTGTCTAACCCCATCCCCGTCTCTTCGGGGAGCAGTCCTCTTCACTATCATTGTTCTCTATAAAATGATAAGCCAGGGATAGTAAGGTAAAAATCATGGCAAGAGTAGGTTTTGGGCTTACCGGTGGTGATCGGGTGACGAAGGGTGTTCAGTCTATGGTCCCACTGTATTTGGGAGGAAGGGTCCTCCATCTCCCACATCTTTTCCTTGTCCTCCCCATTTTCCCTCTTCTCCTCTCCAACATCTCTGCCATCATCACCGTTACTTTGTCCCCCACATCCACATCCACCTCCATCTCTTCCCGGCACCGCCATAGCAGGCTCTGTCGCCACCTCCCCGGCCCCGCTTCCTCAGCCCCTAACCTACCTTTTGCAGTCTTTTCCTTCTCCTTCACCCTTGCATCTGCCGCTTCCACATCCGCATCTGCTGCCTCCACCTCTGCATCCACCGCCTCCGCCTCCACATCTACATCTGCCGCATCAGCATCTGCAAACACCTTGGCCTTGGCCTTGGGTCTGGGTTTGGGCCTTGTCTTATTCCTGGGATTTGCCGCCTTGGCCATTGCCTCTGCATCTGCCTTCACCTTTGCCTCCACCTGTTCCTTCTCCTTCTCCTCCGCCTGTCTATTTTCCTTCTTTCTTTCTGCAATTAGCTTTTCTTTCTCAGCTCGAGCCTTCTCCCTGTATCCCCTGGCGAGTTCTGCCTGACGGGCTAAAAACTTCTTTCATCCTTCTCCTTGTCCATTAGCATGGGACTGGGAGATGAGGGCACATTAAATGACAAAGAGGATGGTGTAGAACATCCGTTCTGTCTCAGCACGGAAAGCGGCATAACGGCTTCAAAGGAAAGATCAATCACACCAAAGGTGAACAATTCAAATAGCCCGACATTGTTCAAAACTGCCTAAACGTCGTCCCAGTACAAAAATAGATCATCGACTCATCGACTCGATCAGATCACATCCGCATCCACATCGAATCAAATTCACATATCTCTATCCGCACTTCCACACGAATCCAGAGGCCCAGGAAAAGAAAAGCGGAATAGCCGACAAGCTATTACTTTAGCCAGGCACTCAACGGACCTACAACCAATCGCTTCAAACGCTTGGAAAGATACCAAGTATATAAAATTTAGCATAGGGAAACATATTTAAGTAGCATACAATTATTTGGTACGAGGTCGGTTTTTGACCTCAGCGAAAATCACAACTTGCTTCTTACACACCTACTTGCTCTAAAAACAAAACCTCTAAAACTAAATTCATCTGAAATTTGTACGTCATCATATCGTCAAAGTTTACCTTACATCGCAAATCGCTCACATACTCATCGTTATCCGTCTCTCCACATCCACTTTCCGTCTTCGCATCAACGTTCCGTCGCCCCCCGGTTTTGCGCTTCTCGATCACGCTGGTCATCGTGGAAATATAGGCACTCATTAACCCCTCGCCTGCTGAACATATACCCTCAGCAAACAAACCGTTGGCTGTTAAAACAGTCACACCTACAAGGGAGGAATACTCGGTCCTAACACGGACAGTTTATCTCATCTTCAATGGCATAATGAATGGAGGTAGCGGTGGTGGTGATGGTGGTTATAAGATAAGTTGAACTTAGAGATAACAAACAAAATCTGAACCAAACCGGTGTAAATTTCAATTTTTAAATTATATAATTACATAATATTCAAAGCACCATTTTAATATGGTGTCAACGTCTGATACAAATCTGTGTAAATTTCGATTTTTAAATTACATAATTATTCAATGCGCCATTTTAATTAGGTGTGGCTCTCACCCGGGAACGGGGAAACGATGGTAGGCATTAAATAAATTTAGTGGACTTGAGAAGGTGCAGAGAACCCTCCGCCTAGTACTTGTTGCTGGGAAGCCGCCGCCATTGCGGAGCGGAGGATGCGGAGGCTGTAAGTGTAATGGAGAATGTGGCTGGTTAACAGGACTCTTTATTTACTGTTGGAAGAGCTAATTGACAGTTAAAAACCCCTACACCTAGTAATCATGGCTGGAAACCGCTTCCGCCGTTGTAAAGATATAGTTAGGGCTGGTGATCCGAAGCTCGCCTGGGAAGCGACTCCCAACCTCAGGAGCAGGAGGGTTAAACGTTAGCTTTGCGTTTGAGGTGATTGGACGACTAGGAGGTAATAATGCAGAGATTCGTCGATGAGAACGGTGTGGTTGAGCCAGACAGCTTTGACTCTTTTGAGTGGAAATCAATTCAGAGCCTGAGTCATGGAGTTCAGAGGGAGAGGTAAAGCAATGACATTTCTTGTGGAGAGATTTACTTATGTGTAAAATTCTGAAGGGCATCTCAACGTTAGATTCGCGAAATACAAGGGGTCGACATGGACTTCCAACTCGAATTCGAACCCTGTGGGGAAAAGATATCTGTGAAGGTGTAGATACTTGAAGTCGAGACTCGAGACAGTTAGTTATGAGATCAAGATGACGTTATACAAAGACTCCGGTCTGCCTGACCAAATAGCTCGGCGCGAGAGCTCATCGTGCTTGATACTCCAGTCGAAGGTGCTGGAAGCCTAGATATCCAGAAAAATAATAACGCACAGTTCAAAAAGTGGCTCCTGTGTCGAGAAAGGCTTGAAACCAGGTGTACCGTGTAGTTGACGATCCACGGCGATCCCTAATGCCATGAAGGTGAGGAAATCATGGGCTTTGCAATGGGTCCGGAATACTAAAGAAATTGAAATACCAAGGCCCAAGATGGCGGAAACAATTAGATCGAAACCAATTTCAAGCGTTGCAGTGTGGAGAATCGAAATTGCGTGCGGGTAGGCTCGTTGGCACAGAAACTTGTTGCATATACGCGAGACGCCAGTGGACATTCACATGAGTATGATCGAGCAGTACCGCCGATGGATTTTGTTGGAATGGAAAGCCAAGCGCTCACAGATGGGAACCGTAGTCCGTCGGTTGGGATGATCTGCGTTCCGCCAAAGTAGTGGCGGGCCATTCCGCATTGACGGTGCGATTTCGTTCTAGAATACCGATGAACATGAATATTCGTATGGAACGGACCTTCCATTCGGAATAACAGGAACCCGGCTCGGCCTACCGACATCGAAGGTGTTGGAGAAGACTCGGCTTCCATGGTGCAAGATACATCCGGGGTCTGGCAGATTGCTGTTTAATTGGATTGCTCGTAGATAAGCCATTTTGGATTCCTTCCTCAAGTCTTTGAAGGAATGATTTCTGAAGAAAATATAGATCGGAAATATTGGTCTAGATGTATGTTTGGAGACGGAATTGAGAGTCTCGAGCTCCGTGCAGGTTGGATCGGATATTCGGATAGGGCCTGGGGGCATGTGATAAGCGGTGGGGAGTCGTTTCAGACGACGAGCTTGGGTCCTTTCGTTGATTACCATGTCTGCAGGCTTCCGTATAACTCCTGCGATATGGGACAAGATCCACCATTTCGGCTCATTCCCACAGACTGGCGGTTAGTGCTCGCATCCCCCAGTGACTTGAACATCATCTAACGCCAGTATCACTAGTCTCGTTGCAGCAGATGGTCTTGTTCGGCCAGAACTGAGTCAAGGAACCCTTCTCAAAGCTAGTCAGTTTCTAGCAGGTGCGTGCTCCTTGAGTTGCTATCAATTCGTTCACAGAATGACTCATTTGTCCATTCTTAGAGGAACTAACTGTTCGCCTTGCCCATCGCGTCAAGGAACTCGATGAACTACCTCACAACCTTAGCGCGATGCCCTCCATCAACAAGGTCAAGAACTGGTATGCCCAATCTTTCGAGGTACGCCAACTTATTCGTGCTCGTGTGACTCGGTTCTGAACACGTCTTGAGCAGGAACCCATCACATTCCCTCCCATCGTGTTGCCGGCCAACATCCGCCAAGCTCTCATGATGACTTGCCCGGAAGATATTCATCTACCAGAGTCAAAACCCAACCTTTTAACAATCCTTATGCCCGAGCTGGACATCACCATACGAATAGCCATGGCCATGGGAGTGGAAACGGAAATGGATTTAACCAGCTGAAGCTCCGAGTACCTATGGAACGGAGGTGTGTCTTTCTTTCCTCCTCATCCTCCTCATCCTCCTCAACGCGCATTTACTCATGAGATAACACAGATATTACGCCAATACCAATAATATCACCTGGCCACCGGAGGTCCAGGATTACAACAAACGCTTCACAAAGTCACTAGAGCAGATCAAGAGTCGGCACGACCCAACCGTCACCACCGTCGCGCAGGGCGTGTTGGAGTAGAAGAGGAGTCAGAATGCGCGGCATATTGGTCTTGACATGCAGGCGTGGTTAGATAGATTCTATCTCTCCCGTATAGGCATCCGTTTCCTCATTGGTCAACGTGCGTATTTGACTTCTGTCCGTTGTGGTTCTGTGGTCTTATGTTGCTATTTTGTTTTGTAGACGTGGCTTTGAATACCCAGCAGGCGCATGAGGATTATGTTGGGATTATCTGCACGAAAGCGGTTCGTATTCTCCTTCTCTCTTTGTTTCTTTTTTTCTTTCTTTTTTGAATCATACTTACACACTCCGCAGAATGTCCACGACATCGTGCAAGAAGCCATCGAAAACGCCCGCTTCGTCTGCGAAGAGCACTATGCCATGTTCAAAGGCCCCCGTCCAACTCATCTGTCCGAAAGACCTCATATTCCCGTACGTCCCCGGCCACCTCTCCCACATCTGCTTCGAACTCCTCAAAACTCCCTGCGCGCCGTCGTCGAGCGCTATGGGGTGGACCAGGAGGACAACTTCCCCCGATCAAGGTGGTGGTGGTTGAGGGCAAGGAGGATATTACCATCAAGATCTCAGATGAGGCAGGGGGCATCCCGAGGAGCGCGATCCCGCTTATTTGGACGTATATGTATACGACGATGGAGAACCAGGGGATTGATACTAATTTCCAGGCGAGCAATTTTAAGGCACCGATGGCTGGGTTTGGGTATGGGCTGCCGCTTTCGAGATTGGTGCGTTGTTATTCTCTCCTCATCATTCCGCCCTTTGTCGTTCCGACTTTTCCGTGAACTGATGTGAATTCGTATTTTTAGTACGCTCGATACTTTGGAGGAGATCTACGCTTGATATCCATGGACGGATTCGGGACGGACGTCTATATCCATCTCAACCGGCTCTCCAGCAGCCGTGAACCTCTACCCTAACCTCACCTAACCCAAAATAACCGCTTCACTGTCCCGTCGATTCCGTTTACTTTTATTTTCGGGTTGTATTTTCTCGACATTCGTTTATTCGTTAATCTTTTCTGTTCGCTGTATTATACTTAATATCCCCACCCCGATTGCGAGCATTGCAATTCATGTATTATATCATATTCTTTTCTTATATTATTTGGCAGAGGCAATTCGATGTTATATTCGGATACTGAGTGACGACCGGAGTCTTCAGGGCCTTGAGAGTGTGACCAATTTTGAGCATCTCTTCGTCTCTTCATCAGCCTATAATATACAGTAAATAAGATTCTAGGCCAAGTGATAAATGAGTGAGACTGCAGATTGTAAAAATTACATGCAGACAATGATTTTTACTAGTTGAGTTTGCTTGTACTACGGTGATCCGTTAAATACCAAGTCAGCAGCTTGTCAGGTGACGAAGACAAGTACGAAAAGAGAAAGGAGTCATATGAACAGAATCATGAGAATGAGCTGACCGCAGCTGCGCACGCGCAGCAGCCGGAGAAAAACTAGATGAATGTACCTAGAACTTGATGTAGGTTACAACATTCCTCGAGACTAAGGGAAATAAGAATGGGGACCAAAATGAAGGGAATAGGAGGAGGAGATGGATGCACGATGACGAAGAGGGAAGGAGTGATGGTGAAAAGTACCACTTCATTACAGTTCTGCGACTCGCCTCCTCTGACCTTCGGTCACTTTACGTGTAAGCCGTCCTCCTCAAACTGCTTGGCCCCTTCCGTGGGAAGTTTCCAGGACACACGGTCCTTGGTAAACTGCTCCATTGTGGGTCTCAACTTGGTCTCGTGCAAAGAGAAATCGTCCACGCTGCCTACGCGCAGGATACTCATGCCTGGGAAAGCCCCGCCGACGCGATACATGAGCGAGCCGCAAGTGGAACAGAAGTAGTTGGTCATGGTGTTGTCCTGGCCAGGGGTATTGACAAAAACAGTGCGCGATTGACCGAAGGTCTTCAGGTTGTCGCGGCCGCGCAGGTGCTTCAGGTGCGTGTCATAGACGGTGAAGTTGGTTGCGTGCACGGACGCAGTGAGTTTGTGGCAGTCGGCGCAGTTGCAGACGAAGGAGCCGACGAAACCAGGGCCATGGGTTGGCTGGCAGTTTGGAGATGGTATTTGAGTGGGGCATGCTGACGAGCGGACTCAGACGCCAAAACTTACGAATGCCAGTTGTACGGCGCCACAAAAGCATGTGGCCGTCGCTTCATCTTCGGTGGACCAGCCGTCACTGGCCAAGCCAGCCAGAGGGAAGTAGGGTTTGGATTTGTCGACGGCGGTGGTGGTGGGCATAGTGGTGGAGGCCATGGTTGGGTACTTCTTCACAATCGCGGCGTTCAAGCGTTGATGTGATATTTGGTGCTGTTAACAGACTGAAGACCTGGTGAGCAGGTGGGGCAAGAGACTGGGGCTGTTGTTTAAAATTTTGCTGTTTGGTTTATGCCGGTTGATGTTTGCTGTTTTCTGTTCGAAGCATGCTTTATATACCTTGGTGTAGGCTGCAGAACAGCTGGCCGAAGACCGTTTGCGGTCAGAGCCGGGATTATGACGTCATTCCGCAGTTATCAATTACTCAGCCACGTCTTACCAATCCTCGTGGGTTTAAGTTACTTACATGTTGCAAGTGCAGATTTCGCCAAAATAGGACTTGTCTTCAAATAGGGACGTTCAAAGCTGGGCGCATCTCGCATCTCGCATTTCGCATTTCGCATTTGATCAGCTTATATAACGTGAATTTGAAAGACCGCTTGGAGCGTGTGTCACATCTGATTATCTGTGATAACATAGGGCCTCTTCTTTGCCAATTATCTTCTAGATTCATTCTTATTATCAATGGCAACTCGAGACATTTTTCACCACCTGAGAATCTTGAGGAATACACTTTAAACCTACAAAAGACCTCGAAATCATTGCTCTCCTTGAGGAAACTCGTTATCTCAATGAACGGCCCTCTGTCAGTTAATTTAAAAATGGAGAGTGTTAAACGAGCGTGTGGGAGTGGTTTTAAAACGAGCGACAAGAGGAAGACGTGTCCACCGCGTCCGTCACAAAAAAGGTCACAGCGGAATCTTAAATCTACGTTATATAAGCTGATCAAATGCGAAAGGCGAGATGCGAGATGCGAGATGCGCCCAGCATTGAACGTCCCTAATAGCTTAGCGTTGACAGGTATTCCTACAACGCAAATCGGGTGGATGGAGAGTTTCGAGATCTTCCAGCTAAATTCATATCGATAGAGCAGCTCAGGCTCTCGTTCACGCTCAGCGCTTTGTTCATTTTGTTGCTGACTTAAACCAAAAGGAGGTTCGCCATTGTTGGGATCAAACGGCAGCTCTCGTACCTAATTTATCATTGTCTAAGGCCTTTACAGTGCTTTGCATAACCGTTTACACAACCATGTTGCGAAAACTCGCCAAACCCTATTTGTATGTGTTGACATGTGACACAGAACCGATCGAGAAATCACGGTCTGGGTCATGACTCATGTGCAGCTCTCAGTGGCGAAGGCACATTTACACAGCCTGCCATCAACGATCTTTACCAATGTCGAAGTATGCTCACCGTCGTGCTCAACTTCTTGGTCGCGCGTCAATCAACGATGATATGTAATTCATATCTCCCATATTCAAAGAACGGCTTCGACCATATGTGGCCCCCGAGTAAATGGGTTTCGAAGAGTGTTGTAGTTACGGTGGTACGAAAGTATGATGTAGACAGTTTTGTTGCAACATCCTGCAAGGTCTGCAATCTGTTTTGGTTAGAGATGCTTCTCGTCATGCCAGACGACGATCCGGGCACGCATACTATCACGTGCATCGGGATTCAAACGGATACAGAGATTCAAATTGTGCATTCTGACTGCCAAAACACTTTTTATTTCTCAATATTTTTAATAGTCCAAAGCCAATATGACTACCAGTAATGGATATCAAAAATATCGGCGAAATATTATTAGGAAGGTGATTCAATTCCTTGATCTTTGGCGATCACTCAACACATTGAGACCTTGAACGTAGAATTTAACCTTCAAATATTACTCAAATTGTATGTAAATGTGTAGAAGTGTTCTACGTGTATTAAAAACGCTCCATGCAAAATTTCAGCCTCAGGAAGGCGTTCTTTGAGGTTCTAGATATGAAAGATTGGAAAATGTGACAATTCGAAGAATCATGATTGATGTACTTTAAACTCCGCTTTAAACACGACGCGTCCTCGTTTAAGTCACTCTGTTTTGTTGACTGACCACCCACACGCCACCCAGTGTCTGCGCGGACAATGGTATGTGCCCCAAGAGAGTTATTACAGCCAATGACACCCAGGTCGAAAAGTGTCTCAATGAGGCTGTTCAGCTTCTCAAGCTCATGCAGAAGCCAAATATTGCTGTTGTCCGCAAAGATATTAATGAGCGTTATGGTGTTAATATTCCTTACCATACCCTTCGTAACCGCTATCATGGAATCACCTGGCCCTACAAGGAAGCCCACCGCTCTCAGCAGCTTCTTGCTCCGGAGGCAGAACGCGTCCTTGTTGACTGGATTCATTTTTATTCAGATACCTCCCACCCAGCAACAACAACAACAACTACTACCACGAAGACCGCGACCAAGAGGACGAGCAAGTGGGCGACGACTCATGTTCTATAGATGAAGATTTCGGTACGATGAGGGAGGCGGGGACGGGATAATATTCGACGCGTCAGGTTGATAAAAACCTTGGTTCACGTTAGGATATTTTAACGCCGTATACACTGATAAAGATATATAGAGGACGTAAGGACAATGCGTTATACCAAGGACTTTGGCAACGACGACATGGTTGGTCGATGTCAACAGTTAAAATTTAGCACAACCACAATCGCGAACGACCGAGGAACTTTACACGAATCACTCTTCGGTGACTCTTGCCATTACCATGCCCTTCTTCACGTCTACTACTTCATTCTCGCAAAGGAGAACACCTCCACTTCCTCCATGAGTATACCATAGTATTCAACGCCCCCATCATGCATCCTGGTATGATAAATCCGTTCTCCTTGTCTAAGTAGCGTCTATTCTCTTCCATTCTGCGTCTAGTTTATAGCTCGCGATTTAATAACGATGATACACAAGAAACAGAAGTAGCATCAACACCCACTCATGTTCGCACTGATCAATGCTTTCTTCACCTCGATCAAGGGATAGGACGACAAGATGAGAATGACAAAAGTTCATTAACGTTCACCTGCTCGACAGACGGAGTGAGCGTTTATTCTTCCTCTCTGTCCTGCCTCCATCTGGTATCTTAATTCTGCGCGTCATCTTCCAGGCTTATCATATTGACGATTAATTGTGTTTCTAGATCATTCTCCCAGATAGACCATCTGCACGGCATTGAAACGTCCGAAGCAATGAGAATTTCGGAAAGAAGAGATACCACGTTTCTGGTATTTGTACATTGTGTTGACCGGAATTCCTGCTCAAGCCGCTATTTAATCTTGTCTAGAAATTCAGAGCGATGGATAAGGCACCATTCGTCTTACCCATATGCACAATTTCGGTCTCGAATTATTACCAACTAGTCTCATGAAAATGTAATTCGGATCTGAAAAGAAAGGTTCTGGGTAACGATGGTGTGGAAGTCTTCAACAACCGACATTAATCCCTAAAATGATCACCTAACCCCTCATAGCTGAAAAATATCTATTCTCGCACCTATGCCCTAAAGGAAAAACAGACTTGTACAAAATCACCCAAGTCGAAATCCGGTGCATCCCTTGCTCCCTGCAATATATTGTTCTAAGCTGTGTCGTCCTATTTTCAAAGATACGGCAAATATAACGATGTCCCATACAGTATCTTGGCATTCCGTCTCCACAAAGGCGATGTCAATAAGAAATGCCTCGTCATTCACCTCATGGGTAACTTCAATTACGACAACGGACACTTTGATAAAGTGTATATAAAGATACAATCCGAAATCTTAGTACCATTCCTGCATAACAGATATTTACCGAGTTTTCTTGCTCTACGCAGAACATCTGATGCTTACCTGAGGATGGGCCGGCAGCTTTAACTTAAGTCCAAGTCTAAACCACATCCACAACCATAACCGAGGTCAAGGCAGAGCTCGCCGGTGGCAAGCCTGCTCAACGAGCTAAGCTGGGTTACCTTGCCTCTGTGCAGCATTCCCGTGGAGTCGTCGATGAGGAGAAGAGGAGAAGGGGTGTTCAGCGTAGATCTCATGCTGGATCACGGAGTAGAGTCGGAGCTGAGCGTGGTTATCTTTGCACTGCTGCTGCTACTTGAGAAGAGGCGCCAACCCATGAAGCTCGCTCTGTCGGTGGGGGTGACCTATCACAGCAGGAGGGGATCGAAAAACTCTTACTGAAGTGTACGTTGACTTACAGTATTCTCTCGTGCTCTATTACTCACCGGAACAGCAGCCAGGAAAGAAGACATTTTTGTTCGCCCTCATTTATCACTCACATTATTAAAAACACCCAAGAGGTAGAGAAATCAGGCCTACCTCATCCCCGTGGTCGCCGATAAGCCAAAAAGTCAGGAAGGTGAGGGAAATGGAATAACACGAACAATTAGGAATCAATTTGGGAGTAAATGGATTCTTATTTTGAACGAAAAGCAAAAATTTGCTTACATATGATAAATGTGCACAAAACAGGTCAGAATCCTGAAGTGATTCGCGGATGAGACAGTGAGCCGGCATGTCAGCACTTCTGCGATCCAACCCCGGTCACAGTCGACAATAGCATCATCGAGATAGATGAGCACAGAATCCGACGCAAAAGCCACGATCACGAAGAGACGAGTGGAAAAACAGAGGCCGACGACAAAAGTCCACGCCCACGCTGACAACACCCCAGACCTAGATCCAACCGCACCCAAAAGGAACGGGAACGCAAAATGAAATCAGTAACACGTCCTTCAGAAACATAGGGAGTTAAAAGATTCGCTGTTTCTTCGTCCTCGTCGTCCTTATTGCCAGTCGCCGCCTTGGTGCTCAGTAATTGAATAGTCGTCGAAATCCGGCCCCGTCTACAAGGATGCAGATGAGCGATCAATCCATCAATCGTCCAGTCGACAGTCGAGTGTATGCACTCATGCTGTCCACTCGGAAAACAAGAGTGAAAGCGAAGTCCGCGAAATATATTTCATATTACGGTATATTAAACTCTCATGTGTGAGGCTCGTCAAGCCGCGCCGTCTCTCATTTATTGGTGGATGTAAAAATAGGCAAACAAAATCCCTGAACTTAAAAATTTCACTTGGGACATCCTCGGCTCAGGCCTCACCATTTAATTTACCATCTATCCTGCACCTACCCTCATACGAGACTCGACGAACATCGCAAACTTGTATGTAGATGTATCTCTCCTATCTCCTCGTGTCTCTTATTGTGCTTCGTAGTTGCGTGCATATCCGTCCTCGCCACCCCGGTCCCAGGCATGTATGGTGACTGATGCTTGCATCTATTTCCCTTCATACGAGGCTCGACGAACCTCACAAATTTGGACATAGCCGTGTCTCTCTATCATGGGCTAGCCCCTGTCACACTCGCACTCTGAGCCACGAACCATCATTGGCCACCTGCTGCCTTCCACAGCTCATGGGAAGTGAAAGCCAAGAAACAAATGAAAAATAAAACAAAAGAGCGAAGCCAGCCGGTGCAGCAACCATCCCGGCAACTGTATGTTTCCTGGCCCACTGCTGAACAACCCTACTCGCCGTCAAAGCAGCGCCCGAGGCTCAGATGAAGCCTGTACCCGAAAGGAAGAGAAACCCTCCTCAGCCGACGTTGGAGGCCACCCATGCACTACACGTACCAACATCCGTGGTTACAATCGCCAGCAGCCCATCTCTTGACCACAAAACGAGTACAAGGGGTGGAGGAAGATGTTCAAAGCACCACAAAACCAACACAAAATGCAAAACAAAACGGGGCAACCCACAAAAACAAAACGAGACGAAGAGAAGAGAACCGCATAAAGAAGAACGAAAAAAACACCCTTGAAAACAGGATGTCAAAAAAGGCAGGCGAGAAGAAAGCACACACACACTAATCCTGATAATCCTTCAACGCCCACTCGAACTCCTTGCGATCCAGCTTCTGGGGCGCATATTCTCCCATCAAGCATGTTCGCATATTCGGCATGAAAGCCGGATGTCCAGGAGGAGCTTGAAGTCTTCTGGCTCTTATCGGTAGTGATGTTGTTGGTTTTGAGGGCGCATATGGAGGCGGCGGTGTCGGTGGTCGTTCAGGAGGACGTATGTCAGCGGCCGTGGAGGAGGTGCGAGAGAGCCGAAGAGCATTAGCGTTTGAGGCATGGATGTTTGCAAATAAGAGCAACGCAATGCTACATGGGTAAGAAAGAAAGAAACGGGAGAATCAAGGAGAACGTCAGCTATGATCTCGACAAAAAAAACATGAATATGAAGAGGAGATGAGGGCGAGTCGTGCACAACATGCTTATCGTAACACCATCGCGAGAACAGAGAATCGAAAACGGAACAGAATGAGAAAGAAACGCACCAAAAACCTGGTACAGTAACATACACTTCGACGTCCTTTCACATCACCGCCTTCTTCCCCGTCTTTACTTTAGGCCGATTAATTA
>JAJIRX010001042.1:0-10671 GCA_023853785.1 Psilocybe azurescens | reverse complement strand
CTTCGTCGTTCCGACTTTTCCGTGAACTGATGTGAATTCGTATTTTTAGAGTACGATACTTTGGGAGATCTACGCTTGATATCCATGGACGGATTCGGGACGGACGTCTATATCCATCTCAACTGGCTCTCCAGCAGCCGCGAACCTCTACCCTAACCTCACCTAAAATAACCGCTTCACTGTCCCGTCGATCCCGTTTACTTTTATTTTCGGGTTGTATTTTCTCGACATTCGTTTATTCGTTAATCTTTTCTGTTCGCTGTATTATACTTAATATCCCCACCCCGATTGCGAGCATTGCAATTCATGTATTATATCATATTCTTTTCTTATATTATTTGGCAGAGGCAATTCGATGTTATATTCGGATACTGAGTGACGACCAGTCTTCAGGGCCTTGAGTGTGTGAATTTTGAGCATCTCTTCGTCTCTTCATCAGCCTATAATATACAGTAAATAAGATTCTAGCCAAGTGATAAATGAGTGAGACTGCAGATTGTAAAATTACATGCAGACAATGATTTTTACTAGTTGAGTTTGCTTGTACTACGGTGATCCGTTAAATACCAAGTCAGCAGCTTGTCAGGTGACGAAGACAAGTACGAAAGAGAAGGAGTCATATGAACAGAATCATGAGGAATGGCTGACCGCAACGCGCGCGCGCGGAGAAAACTAGATGAATGTACCTAGAACTTGATGTGGAGTTACAACATTCCTCGAGACTAAGGGAAATAAGAATGGGGACCAAAATGAAGGGAATAGGAGGAGGAGATGGATGCACGATGACGAAGAGGGAAGCAGTGATGGTGAAAAGTACCGCTTCATTACAGTTCTGCGACTCGCCTCCTCTGACCTTCGGTCACTTTACGTGTAAGCCGTCCTCCTCAAACTGCTTGGCCCCTTCCGTGGGAAGTTTCCAGGACACACGGTCCTTGGTAAACTGCTCCATTGTGGGTCTCAACTTGGTCTCGTGCAAAGAAAATCGTCCACGCTGCCTACGCGCAGGATACTCATGCCTGGGAAAGCCCCCGACGCGATACATGAGCGAGCCGCTGGAACAGAAGTAGTTGGTCATGGTGTTGTCCTGGCCAGGGTATTGACGAAAAACAGTGCGCGATTGACCGAAGGTCTTCAGGTTGTCGCGGCCGCGCAGGTGCTTCAGGTGCGTGTCATAGACGGTGAAGTTGGTTGCGTGCACGGACGCAGTGAGTTTGTGGCAGTCGGCGCAGTTGCAGACGAAGGAGCCGACGAAACCAGGGCCATGGGTTGGCTGGCAGTTTGAGATGGTATTTGAGTGGGGCATGCTGACGAGCGGACTCAGACGCCAAAACTTACGAATGCCAGTTGTACGGCGCCACAAAAGCATGTGGCCGTCGCTTCATCTTCGGTGGACCAGCCGTCACTGGCCAACCAAGCCAGAGGGAAGTAGGGTTTGGATTTGTCGACGGCGGTGGTGGTGGGCATAGTGGTGGAGGCCATGGTTGGGTACTTCTTCAATCGCGGCGTTCAAGCGTTGATGTGATATTTGGTGCTGTTAACAGACTGAAGACCTGGTGAGCAGGTGGGGCAAGAGACTGGGGCTGTTGTTTAAATTTTGCTGTTTGGTTTATGCCGGTTGATGTTTGCTGTTTTCTGTTCGAAGCATGCTTTATATACCTTGGTGTAGGCTGCAGAACAGCTGGCCGGACCGTTTGCGGTCAGAGCCGGGATTATGACGTCATTCCGCAGTTATCAATTACTCAGCCACGTCTTACCAATCCTTGTGGGTTTAAGTTACATGTTGCAGTGCAGATTTCAAAATAGGACTTGTCTTCAAATAGGGACGTTCAAAGCTGGGCATCGCATCTCGCATCTCGCATTTCGCATTTCGCATTTGATCAGCTTATATAACGTGAATTTGAAAGACCGCTTGGAGCGTGTGTCACATCTGATTATCTGTGATAACATAGGGCCTCTTCTTTGCAATTATCTTCTAGATTCATTCTTATTATCAATGGCAACTCGAGATTTTTTCACCACCTGAGAATCTTGAGGAATACACTTTAAACCTACAAAAGACCTCGAAATCATTGCTCTCCTTGAGGAAACTCGTTATCTCAATGAACGGCCCTCTGTCAGTTAATTTAAAAATGGAGTTAAACGAGCGTGTGGGAGTGGTTTTAAAACGAGCGACAAGAGGAAGACGTGTCCACCGCGTCCGTCACAAAAGGTCACAGCGGAATCTTAAATCTACGTTATATAAGCTGATCAAATGCGAAAGGCGAGATGCGAGATGCGAGATGCGCCCAGCATTGAACGTCCCTAATAGCTTAGCGTTGACAGGTATTCCTACAACGCAAATCGGGTGGATGGAGAGTTTCGAGATCTTCCAGCTAAATTCATATCGATAGAGCAGCTCAGGCTCTCGTTCACGCTCAGCGCTTTATTTTGTTGCTGACTTAAACCAAAAGGAGGTTCGCCATTGTTGGGATCAAACGGCAGCTCTCGTACCTAATTTATCATTGTCTAAGGCCTTTACAGTGCTTTGCATAACCGTTTACACAACCATGTTGCGAAAACTCGCCAAACCCTACTTGTATGTGTTGACATGTGACACAGAACCGATCGAGAAATCGGTCTGGGTCATGACTCATGTGCAGCTCTCAGTGGCGAAGGCACATTTACACAGCCTGCCATCAACGATCTTTACCAATGTCGAAGTATGCTCACCGTCGTGCTCAACTTCTTGGTCGCGCGTCAATCAACGATGATATGTAATTCATATCTCCCATATTCAAAGAACGGCTTCGACCATGTGGCCCCGAGTAAATGGGTTTCGAAGAGTGTTGTAGTTACGGTGGTACGAAAGTATGATGTAGACAGTTTTTTGCAACATCCTGCAAGGTCTGCAATCTGTTTTGGTTAGAGATGCTTCTCGTCATGCCAGACGACGATCCGGGCACGCATACTATCACGTGCATCGGGATTCAAACGGATACAGAGATTCAAATTGTGCATTCTGACTGCCAAAACACTTTTTATTTCTCAATATTTTTAATAGTCCAAAGCCAATATGACTACCAGTAATGATATCAAAAATATCGGCGAAATATTATTAGGAAGGTGATTCAATTCCTTGATCTTTGGCGATCACTCAACACATTGAGACCTTGAACGTAGAATTTAACCTTCAAATATTACTCAAATTGTATGTAAATTTGTAGAAGTGTTCTACGTGTATTAAAAACGCTCCGTGCAAAATTTCAGCCTCAGGAAGGCGTTCTTTGAGGTTCTAGATATGAAAGATTGGAAAATGTGACAATTCGAAGAATCATGATTGATGTACTTTAAACTCCGCTTTAAACACGACGCGTCCTCGTTTAAGTCACTCTGTTTTGTTGACTGACCACCCACACGCCACCCAGTGTCTGCGCGGACAATGGTATGTGCCCCAAGAGAGTTATTACAGCCAATGACACCCAGGTCGAAAAGTGTCTCAATGAGGCTGTTCAGCTTCTCAAGCTCATGCAGAAGCCAAATATTGCTGTTGTCCGCAAAGATATTAATGAGCGTTATGGTGTTAATATTCCTTACCATACCCTTCGTAACCGCTATCATGGAATCACCTGGCCCTACAAGGAAGCCCACCGCTCTCAGCAGCTTCTTGCTCCGGAGGCAGAACGCGTCCTTGTTGACTGGATTCATTTTTATTCAGATACCTCCCACCCAGCAACAACAACAACTACTACTACCACGAAGACCGCGACCAAGAGGACGAGCAAGTGGGCGACGACTCATGTTCTATAGATGAAGATTTCGGTACGATGAGGGAGGCGGGGACGGGATAATATTCGACGCGTCAGGTTGATAAAAACCTTGGTTCACGTTAGGATATTTTAACGCCGTATACACTGATAAAGATATATAGAGGACGTAAGGACAATGCGTTATACCAAGGACTTTGGCAACGACGACATGGTTGGTCGATGTCAACAGTTAAAATTTAGCACAACCACAATCGCGAACGACCGAGGAACTTTACACGAATCACTCTTCGGTGACTCTTGCCATTACCATGCCCTTCTTCACGTCTACTACTTCATTCTCGCAAAGGAGAACACCTCCACTTCCTCCATGAGTATACCATAGTATTCAACGCCCCCATCATGCATCCTGGTATGATAAATCCGTTCTCCTTGTCTAAGTAGCGTCTATTCTCTTCCATTCTGCGTCTAGTTTATAGCTCGCGATTTAATAACGATGATACACAAGAAACAGAAGTAGCATCAACACCCACTCATGTTCGCACTGATCAATGCTTTCTTCACCTCGATCAAGGGATAGGACGACAAGATGAGAATGACAAAAGTTCATTAACGTTCACCTGCTCGACAGACGGAGTGAGCGTTTATTCTTCCTCTCTGTCCTGCCTCCATCTGGTATCTTAATTCTGCGCGTCATCTTCCGGGCTTATCATATTGACGATTAATTGTGTTTCTAGATCATTCTCCCAGATAGACCATCTGCACGGCATTGAAACGTCCGAAGCAATGAGAATTTCGGAAGGAAGAGATACCACGTTTCTGGTATTTGTACATTGTGTTGACCGGAATTCCTGCTCAAGCCGCTATTTAATCTTGTCTAGAAATTCAGAGCGATGGATAAGGCACCATTCGTCTTACCCATATGCACAATTTCGGTCTCGAATTATTACCAACTAGTCTCATGAAAATGTAATTCGGATCTGAAAAGAAAGGTTCTGGGTAACGATGGTGTGGAAGTCTTCAACAACCGACATTAATCCCTAAAATGATCACCTAACCCCTCATAGCTGAAAAATATCTATTCTCGCACCTATGCCCTAAAGGAAAAACAGACTTGTACAAAATCACCCAAGTCGAAATCCGGTGCATCCCTTGCTCCCTGCAATATATTGTTCTAAGCTGTGTCGTCCTATTTTCAAAGATACGGCAAATATAACGATGTCCCATACAGTATCTTGGCATTCCGTCTCCACAAAGGCGATGTCAATAAGAAATGCCTCGTCATTCACCTCATGGGTAACTTCAATTACGACAACGGACACTTTGATAAAGTGTATATAAAGATACAATCCGAAATCTTAGTACCATTCCTGCATAACAGATATTTACCGAGTTTTCTTGCTCTACGCAGAACATCTGATGCTTACCTGAGGATGGGCCGGCAGCTTTAACTTAAGTCCAAGTCTAAACCACATCCACAACCATAACCGAGGTCAAGGCAGAGCTCGCCGGTGGCAAGCCTGCTCAACGAGCTAAGCTGGGTTACCTTGCCTCTGTGCAGCATTCCCGTGGAGTCGTCGATGAGGAGAAGAGGAGAAGGGGTGTTCAGCGTAGATCTCATGCTGGATCACGGAGTAGAGTCGGAGCTGAGCGTGGTTATATTTGCACTGCTGCTGCTACTTGAGAAGAGGCGCCAACCCATGAAGCTCGCTCTGTCGGTGGGGGTGACCTATCACAGCAGGAGGGGATCGAAAAACTCTTACTGAAGTGTACGTTGACTTACAGTATTCTCTCGTGCTCTATTACTCACCGGAACAGCAGCCAGGAAAGAAGACATTTTTGTTCGCCCTCATTTCTCACTCACATTATTAAAAACACCCAAGAGGTAGAGAAATCAGGCCTACCTCATCCCCGTGGTCGCCGATAAGCCAAAAGTCAGGAAGGTGAGGGAAATGGAATAACACGAACAATTAGGAATCAATTTGGGAGTAAATGGATTCTTATTTTGAACGAAAAGCAAAAATTTGCTTACATATGATAAATGTGCACAAAACAGGTCAGAATCCTGAAGTGATTCGCGGATGAGACAGTGAGCCGGCATGTCAGCACTTCTGCGATCCAACCCCGGTCACAGTCGACAATAGCATCATCGAGATAGATGAGCACAGAATCCGACGCAAAAGCCACGATCACGAAGAGACGAGTGGAAAAACAGAGGCCGACAACAAAGTCCACGCCCACGCTGACAACACCCCAGACCTAGATCCAACCGCACCCAAAAGGAACGGGAACGCAAAATGAAATCAGTAACACGTCCTTCAGAAACATAGGGAGTTAAAAGATTCGCTGTTTCTTCGTCCTCGTCGTCCTTATTGCCAGTCGCCGCCTTGGTGCTCAGTAATTGAATAGTCGTCGAAATCCGGCCCCGTCTACAAGGATGCAGATGAGCGATCAATCCATCAATCGTCCAGTCGACAGTCGAGTGTATGCACTCATGCTGTCCACTCGGAAAACAAGAGTGAAAGCGAAGTCCGCGAAATATATTTCATATTACGGTATATTAAACTCTCATGTGTGAGGCTCGTCAAGCCGTGCCGTCTCTCATTTATTGGTGGATGTAAAAATAGGCAAACAAAATCCCTGAACTTAAAAATTTCACTTGGGACATCCTCGGCTCAGGCCTCACCATTTAATTTACCATCTATCCTGCACCTACCCTCATACGAGACTCGACGAACATCGCAAACTTGTATGTAGATGTATCTCTCCTATCTCCTCATGTCTCTTATTGTGCTTCGTAGTTGCGTGCATATCCGTCCTCGCCACCCCGGTCCCAGGCATGTATGGTGACTGATGCTTGCATCTATTTCCCTTCATACGAGGCTCGACGAACCTCACAAATTTGGACATAGCCGTGTCTCTCTATCATGGGCTAGCCCCTGTCACACTCGCACTCTGAGCCACGAACCATCATTGGCCACCTTCTGCTGCCTTCCACAGCTCATGGGAAGTGAAAGCCAAGAAACAAATGAAAAATAAAACAAAAGAGCGAAGCCAGCCGGTGCAGCAACCATCCCGGCAACTGTATGTTTCCTGGCCCACTGCTGAACAACCCTACTCGCCGTCAAAGCAGCGCCCGAGGCTCAGATGAAGCCTGTACCCGAAAGGAAGAGAAACCCTCCTCAGCCGACGTTGGAGGCCACCCATGCACTACACGTACCAACATCCGTGGTTACAATCGCCAGCAGCCCATCTCTTGACCACAAAACGAGTACAAGGGGTGGAGGAAGATGTTCAAAGCACCACAAAACCAACACAAAATGCAAAACAAAACGGGGCAACCCACAAAAACAAAACGAGACGAAGAAGAGAACCGCATAAAGAAGAACGAAAAAAACACCCTTGAAAACAGGATGTCAAAAAAGGCAGGCGAGAAGAAAGCACACACACACTAATCCTGATAATCCTTCAACGCCCACTCGAACTCCTTGCGATCCAGCTTCTGGGGCGCATATTCTCCCATCAAGCATGTTCGCATATTCGGCATGAAAGCCGGATGTCCAGGAGGAGCTTGAAGTCTTCTGGCTCTTATCGGTAGTGATGTTGTTGGTTTTGAGGGCGCATATGGAGGCGGCGGTGTCGGTGGTCGTTCAGGAGGACGTATGTCAGCGGCCGTGGAGGAGGTGCGAGAGAGCCGAAGAGCATTAGCGTTTGAGGCATGGATGTTTGCAAATAAGAGCAACGCAATGCTACATGGGTAAGAAAGAAAGAAACGGGAGAATCAAGGAGAACGTCAGCTATGATCTCGACAAAAAAACATGAATATGAAGAGGAGATGAGGGCGAGTCGTGCACAACATAAGCTTATCGTAACACCATCGCGAGAACAGAGAATCGAAAACGGAACAGAATGAGAAAGAAACGCACCAAAAAACCTGGTACAGTAACATACACTTCGACCTCCTTTCACATCACCGCCTTCTTCCGTCTTTACTTTAGGCCGATTAATTATGGGTGGCCTCAAGAAGTGAAAATGCTTGTCCGCCGTGAGGTGCATGCCTAAATGAATATTAAGCAGAGCTTGCAGGATCGGTGTGCAAAAGACCGAGTTGGTGCCTACGCAGGTGGACGATGTGAGCTCTACGTGGGTTGAGAAAGTAGGAACTGGGGTGAGAGAGAGCGGGATCAATACACAAACATAAACACGGAAATTTGAAAGGAGGTGACTAAGGAATGGGAGGAGGAACAAGAAAGCAGCGTACCCCTGGCTTTATCAAACCCAGGTGTACTTCTGTCAGGATCATCTCAACGACTGCATTCTTACGTCCCCTGAGGAGGATCTCATATCGATGACTGCGAGTCATTTTCCTGCGCAGACCGTGACAAGGCCAATGTAGTGGAGATAATAGACGATGCAATGATGCAAATGGTTGAGAAAGTGGACGATACGGAGTGGAGGTACGCCTGACACTCGCTCGCATCATTCGCAACGCATTCAAGCGGAGCTTGAATGTTAATTTGTTTGCCGTATAGGATCTTTCTAAAGATCCGTCAACTGTAGAAACGGAACACCACGCTCCTATTATTTGATCCACATCTACATTCCCGTCTAACTGTCCCATGGTCCAGTAGTCCCGTCCCTAGACACAAAGTTGCAACTGCCACCAGCGTTCCTGTTTGACAATTATCTCTCGCACTACTCAACGTTTGAATTTGAGCATCTGTTGCTCGCTGGTCGAATGTGACGTTAGTTTAGCTTGATACGCCTGAATTACTTCTTGCTGTACTCATTGACTTTCTAATTTCTGCAGTACACTGTCATCTCCAGCAAACCTCCCATGATATTACACATAAGTTCCCGAATTATCCATAGACGTCGTCACTGCTTGTGCGGTGTTGCATGTCGCGCCGCCATTGTGCCCTTGATACCGGTATAAGCTTCGCTCCCAGCTCTCTGCTCGAGTCTCGAGGCTTTCCCCAGCCGCACCCCTCTCCCGCACAACCCATACGCAGTAACAGTGCTACCGCTAGCACTCCGAATTCGGAGCACACATGCATGCACGCGCGACTTAAAACCCTCAACTGCGGCCTTCTTTTTTCTTTTTTGCACAGATAAATTTCCGATCACACTCTCGTGCATCTAATTGCAGTCTGTGATGTGGATGGGTAAGCATGAAAGGATCAGGTCCCCGGTCTAAATTGTATACCGAGCAAGCCAGTCCCTAATTACTTGCTAGTACCCACCCGAGCCCACTCGACGTTTTGTAGATTGCGACAGGCACTTGCGCGCGTTTTGACTGCATGTTTATACCATATCACATAGATCTCGTATCTTATGTATAAAAATTTTCGAGAACCCCAGCTTCTGGAAGAATTGTAACTGATACTGCATGTCCGAGCTATGCCCACAACAATCAGACGTTCTGATAAGAAGATGGGTCGTCTTAATTGGAACCATGGACTCTCTTGGCCTGGAGTGCAGAATCCCTACTGCGAAATGGCTTTATCATCTGCACTATTGTTCACTATTGTTGGCGGGTAAATGATTATGGTTTTCACATTAGGCGTGCCGGTGCCGCTGAAAGAAAGTTGCTCAGCTACGAGACAGATATAGACCAGTTGTGATGCGCGAAATGGACAGTGATGGAAAGTAAATCAGAGTCAGCCGACACGATTGTGCAATGCTCAAGTGGTTCTGTATTTGTGAAACTTGCGGTTCTTGTACATCGTGGGAGCCGCTGTCAACGGTAACACTGCGATACTCACGGACAATGACTTTTTGTTAACGCTCCGCCCGACGAAGAAAAATAAGAGGATTGTTTTAGGACAAATTGGCGCTGATTGGCTCTTCTTTCAATTCATTGATGCAGTTCTAATACCCCGGGCTGAAGTAACATATCAAGTCTAATCCCACGCGCTCACATCTCTCATGCTGTACTTGTCTAGCCACGACTAGTATAAGATGTGGGTAAATGCCATTCGGAACAGCTATTGCATCGTGCGTCGATCCCATCCCAAATATTCCGATGTTCACTCTACAACGTCTCTGGTACGCTTCTCCCAATTTTTTGAGATAACCGAACACTCATACCTTCGTAGTTTCGCTCTATTCGTCCTTCTCCTGAATTATAATGCAGTCTACGCGCAGTTCGAGATCTCCGTCGCTAGCCTCGAAGTCGCCATAGATAAATTTGCCGTTTCGTGGACTGCCTCGAGCGACGAACCTCAAGATGTGGATATTTGTCTCGACACCGATACGGAGTTTATTCCAGTCGGTTCAATCCAACGAAACAATCTACTGGCAGGATCAGTAAATATCACTCTTGACGACAGCATAGTTCCAACGTAAGAAATGCTTTCAATTTCGATCCTTAGACGCTATGCTTATTGAACGAAATGCAGGACTTATACACTTGGAATCAGATTCCCTGGTTGCTCGTACGCCAATAAACTCATTGTTTCCGATCACCTGTTGAATATTAACAACCCCTCAGGTTCTTGCTTGCTGAGTTTAATGACTTTGTTGTCGTTTCCCGTGAGCATTGACCTTTTTGCAGTCCAAGAATATTACTTACACATCAACAGGTGTGGTAATTAAATCAAGACAGATCAGTTTGTAATGCTTTCTTTCTGTTTCCAGATCTGCTTTCATAAGCTTGTAATTAGTAGGGTTAAGGGGAGGAGTGGACGAGAGAACTAACGCGGACAAAGCACCTATGGAAGACTTTCAATTGCAATTCCTGGATGAGCACGTGAATAAGGAGGGGAAGACCGGAAAAAAGCTGTAGACTATAATGTGTGATTGGCAATTATAAGTGCAGCGACGAAGAATAAACCTGGAGAAAAACTAAATAACCCCAAAGAAGGAACTGAACATGCTAAATTGGGGCACAGGGAAAAAGGCCGGGGCACGTCCAGTGGCAGTCCGT